>APFE030683582.1:141291-227160 GCA_000404065.3 Pinus taeda | reverse complement strand
AAGAATATTTTACCTAATTTCTATTACTTGTGATTTTATTTCTCATTTATAAGTTATTAAACTTAAATGAATTATTAATTATTAAAATAACTTTGGGGCTCTTAGCATCACTTTTAGGCCTTGATGTCAAGTGTGGGATGTCACTCTGTCTTTTTGTAACTCATAATCATGAAAAGTGGGTGTTGTATTCATTATAAGGTGGGCCAAGCCAAGCTTAGGTAAATTTGTCATTTAAAACTTTTTTCCTAACACTAATTTTATGCAAATTTTCACTTTATTATTTGACTTGTAGTGGAAAAGTGGGTAGCACTACTAAATGTTTTCTTAGGGCGACATTGCTAAATATTTTTGTAGGGATTAAAAATAAATAAATCAAAACTATATTTCCAACTAGTTAAGTCATATTTTATGAGCATCCAAGTGGTGGTTTATAAAATAATGGTTCTCCCCCTACATGATGTGACATTTTCCAACATTTTTGAGCTCATTTGAACCATTTTAATCCAAACCCTAGTTTTGTTATGAAACTAGCTCACAAAATAGAAGAGATAGATCAATGACTTCAAAATAAGCATCTTCCACATGTAACCTCATTTACACTACACAAATGAAAAATTCTTCAATAATACAAATGACAAGACCTCATTTCTATATAGGGGAGTCTAACCAGTTACATTATAATGAGAGCCAACAAAACAATAATAATGTCACGGCACAACAATAAAAATAGTTGACTTCTATGGGGCACAATAATAACAATGTGGGGACAACATGGGCACAAAAATACAATAAGAGGTTGCACTAATAACAATAAGGGGCTACCCTAGTAGTATAGTGACCTAACATGCCCCTCTCCTTCAAAAATGTGTTGTCCTCAACGCTTGATCTGTTTTGGATTCTTTTGTATAAAATTCACATCATCCCGTGAAGATGAGTCCTCTTAGTCTTCTTTCCAACCCCACATGTATCATCAAGATTAGATTCTTCAAGAAAGAGTTATGCCCAATCTCCCATGATGTCATCATTATAGACTCGTTCTCTTAGGTCCCTATATTACTAGTGTAACCCCTTACTGTTATTAGTACAACCCCCTTATTATATTGTTGTGCCCATGTAGTCCCCATATTGTTATTATTGTGCCCCATAGAAGCCCACAATTGTTATTATTTTTCCCTTACATTATTATTGTTATGTCGACTCTCATTATATTATGACGACTTAGACTCCTATATATAGAAAGGAGGTCTTGTCATTTGTATCATCCAAGAATTTTTCATTTGTGTAATGTAAAGGAGGTTTCCCCCTCGAAGAGGCTGATTTATAAGGCATTCATCTATCTCTTCTATCTTCTTCTGAGTTCATTTCATAACATTTGGTATGAGAGCTTTGGATTCTAGGGTTTCGCTCCTCCAAATAGGTCATCGTGGCATTTTCACTATAACTTTTTTTATGCGACATTTCAAAAGCTTAAAAAAACACATTTGATAGGAAATCTCACTAAACCTTCAGTATGAATTTTAGATCTTCTAGCACTATATTTTCAGCGATATGATGTGAGGAAGTTAGTGTTTTTGCAAGCTCAAGAATTTCATCTAAAACACATCATCATGAAAGTTTCACTATAACTTGTTCTCTACAAAGTTTCAGAAGCTAAAAAAAAACCCATTTGAGAACGCAGTTGTCTAAACCTTGCATCCAAATTTTAAATCTTGTCTCACTATATTTTAGGATATATGATTTGAGGAAGTTAGGGTTTTTGAAAACTCCTAAATTACATCTTAAACAAGTGACCATGGGAAAATCGTCATAACTTTCTCTTTGAGCATCAGATTGAAATTTCATAAGAAGTTCCATAAATGGGATGGATTGTAGTTTCCCGTTTATATATTTTAGATTTGAAGGTCAAAATAGTGGCACGTGGCACTTCATACAAATTCGCTCTTCTAAAAAGTGATATAATGAGGTCATCTTGGGATATTGTGCATAACTCTTTCTTGGAGAATCCAATTTCAATCAGACTGGTGGCATTGGAAAGAGGATGCAACGTGCTATTGCAGGTCGTGATTTCAAAACTCGAAAATCCAAAATTACAGAGTTACAATCATTTGAATATAGAGCTCCTAAAATCAAGAAAAGGCAATATGAGGAAGTTTGATGGCAATGATCTGGTAAATTGGATACTACAGATGGAGTAATATTCTGATCTACATGAGGCACAACTGCTACAAAAGGTACATATTAGATCTTCATATTTAGAAACGGATCAATTTTTATAGTATAACGAGTTTTGTTCTTGTAAAACACTTGTCACTTGGTCAATTTTCATGGAAGAAATGATAGAACATTATGAGGATAGAAAGAGTAACACCTTCTTTATCAAATTGATAAATATTAAACAAAAGGGTTTAATGGCAGAGAACATTGAAGATTTCAAAAAATTGAATATAAGGGTAAATGATATTCTAGAGAAGAAAAGGATTGATGACTTCATCGAGACTTTAAAGAATAACATTCAACATGAGGTTCGTCTTTGGGAACTTGATCCATTGGAGAAGGAATTCATGTTAACAAGAAAAATTGAAAGCGGAATTATGGAAACAAGGAATCCTACCACTCACAACTATAAATATGTAATTTTTTTTGCTTCTAGCATTCCACAACCTACAAGGTTTACATGACAAAAGTTGGAAGAAAAAAGAGAAAAAGGACTTTGTTACATTTGTGATAGCAAATATACTAAAGGTCATAAGTGTGTTGAGAAGAAATTATTTTACACAAATTGTGAAGAGGAGGGAGAAAAGGATCAAGAAACATCAAAAGAATACGATATACACCACGAACCAACCCGAGAGAAAGAAGAAGTGAATCTAAACATATCTTGTAAAGCATTTGAAATAATTACCACTCCTCAAACTCTCAAGATAGAAGGACATATCAAGAAGAAAAAGGTTCAAGAAGGGAAAGATCACATCGACAAAGAAGAAATGAATACAACCATATCTTGTAATGCATTGGCTAGAATTACCACTCCTCAAACTATCAAGATAGAAGGACATATCAAGAAGAAAAAGGTAATAGTGTTGATTGATTTTGGCAATACAAATAATTTTATTCATTGGAGGATTGCCAAGGAATTGAATTACTTCCTATATCTAGCACCAAAGTGTCGCGTGATGGTTGCAAGTGGAGGAATCATAAATTTCTCTCAAAAGTGCCATAATATCAAGTTATCCATGGAAGAATATGTATTGAATAGCTCAATTCTTTCCATTCCAATGGGTGGTGTTGATCTTGTACTAAGAGTGTGGTCGCTACAATCACTTTGTACAATAGATTTTTATTTTCAAGAACTTCTCATGAAATTTATTCGGAAGGAAAGGAAGTTGAATTAAAGGGTATCACAGGGAAACCAAGAAAGACAATCAGCTCTAACGGACTCACAAAGCTTATAAAGAAAGAAAAACGAGGCATAATTGCACGATTATGTTCACTAGAGTTTCCCACATCGAAATCACCTTATTTTCCATATCTCCAAAAAATCTTAGAGAATCATTCCAAGGTATTGGAGACTGCCAAAGAGCTCCCACCTATTCATGATCGTGATAATTCTATTCATTTCATTCGAGGAAGTGTTCCTCCAAACATTAGGCCTTACACATATCCCTATACACAAAAGAGTGAAATTGAACGTATGGTTGTAGAAATGCTAGAGGCTAGTATAATTTAACCTAATCAAAGTTCTTTCTCTACTTCAGTAGTATTGGTGCACAGGAAGGATGGGTCATGGTGCATGTGTCCGGATTATAGGGAGCTCAAAAAGCTCACCATTAAAGATAAATTTGTCGTTCGTGTCACTGATGAATTATTGGATGAATTGCATGGATCAATTTACTTCACCAAGTTGGATCTTCATTCATGATATCATCAAATGAAAATGAAGACTGAAGACATTCTCAAAAGAACATTTAAAACTCATGAGGGTCATTATGAATTTTTGGTCATGCCTTCTAGCCTTACAAATGCACCTTCTACATTTCAAGGTTTGATGAATTCCATTTTCAAACCCTTCCTTATAAAATTTGTGCTAGTATCTTTTGAAGATATACTAATCTACAGCAAGTCTTGGAAGGATCAGGTTGAACATGATGATAGGGTGGTCAAATTATTGGAGGAGAAACAATTATATGCCAAAAGCTGCAAATGTCTCTTTTAAGTAAAAGAGGTGAAATGTCTCGATCATATTGTATCTCATGAAGGTGTTAAGGTAGACCTTAGAAAAATTAAAGCCATTAAGGAATGGAAAATCCCAACATCCATAAAGCATCTGCGAGGATTTCTCAGGTAGATAGGGTATTATCGATTTTTTTTTAAGAATTATGGGAAAATAGAAGCACCTCTAACAGTATTATTGAAGAAAGATGAATTTTCATGGACCTGAAAATCAACAAAGGCATTCGAACATCTTAAAGAGGCAATATGCCAAGCACCAGTCTTAGCTATGCCACACTTCACAAAAACCTTTATAGTGGAAGTGTTGCTTTAGGAAATGGAATTGGTGCTATTTTAATGCAAGATGAAAGACCCATTGCTTTTTAAAGTCATCCAATCAAACAAAAGTATTTACGCAAAATCTATTTACAAGAAGGAAATGTTGGCAATACTACATGCACATAAGAAATGGTGACCCTACTAACGGGAAGACACTTCAAGGTAAAAATAGATCGTGATAGTCTTAAATAATTTTTAGAACAAATATTATCCTCTAAAGAGAAACAAAAATGGGTCAAAAATATGTTGGGTTATGACTTCGAAATCATCTACAAAAGGGGAAGTAAAATGTTGTGGAAGATGCACTCTCAAGAAAGGATGAGTATGTGGAAGCATTGTTTTGTGATATTTCTATTATTCAACTAGATTGGATAAATGAATCAATCGATGAATGGAAGAAGGACGAAGAAGAGTGGCCACTCATTCAAAAGAATTAGAAGATCCTAGTTCAAACAATATTGCCGGAACTTGACGAGTAAGGAAAAATCATATTGGACCGTCAAGCAGTCACAGAAACAAGAACTTGACAGCTACGAAATTGATCAATTTCAGAGTATCTCATCAAGTGGAAGAACTTACCCACTAAATATTCCAAATGGGAGCAAAATAATTTTATATAGAAGCATCAAGAACTACTCAAGCATTGAGGACAACACTTTTTGAAGGAGAGGCGCATATTAGGTTCCTATACTACTAGTGTAACCACATTATGTTATTAGTACAACCCCCTTATTATATTGTTGTGCCGATGTAGTCTCCATATTTTTATTATTGTGCCCCATAGAAGCCCACTATTGTTATTGTTGTGTCCTTACATTATTATCATTACGTTGGCTCTCATTATATTATGAGTCCTTAGACTCCTATATACAGAAAGGAGCTCTTTTCCTTTGTATCATGCAAGAATTGTTCATTTGTGTAATGTAAAGTAAGTTACCCCCTCGAAGAGGCTGATTTATAAGGTGTTCATCTATCGTTTCTATCTTTTTGTGAGCTGGTTTCATAACACGTTCAGTAGTGTGAACTTGTATGAAGTGCAACTTGTCACTCTTTTGACCTTTGGCCCTAAACATGATACCCAATAAAATATTGTGTGTACTCTTTTGGACACATTTTAAGAAATTTGAATATAATGCTCACAAAAACAGTTATGACGATTTTCCCAAGGTCACCTATTTGAGATGGAATTGAGGAGCATGCGAAATCCCTAACTTCCTTGGATCATATATCCGAAAATATAGTAAGAAAAGATCTAAAATGTGGTCACGAGGTTCACTAGGACTTCGGCTAAAATGAGTTTTAGTTTCATTTTCTAAAACTTCATAGAAAAATTGTTATAGAGAAAATTCCACAATCACGTGTTTGAAGTAGAGAAACCCGTGAATCCAAAGCTCTCATATGAAATGTTATGAAACGAGCTCACAAAATAGAAGAAGAGATATATCAATGACTTCAAAATAAACCTCTTTGAGGTAGAAACCTCCTTTACATTACACAAATGAAAAATAATTGGATGATACAAATGAAAATACCTCTTTTCTATATCTAAGAGCCTAAGGGCTCACAATATAATGAGAGCTGAAATAACAATAATGATATAAGGGCACAACAATAACAATAGTGGGATTCTATGGGGCACAATAATAAAGATATCAAGACTACATGGACACAACAATATAATAAGGGGTTTGCACTAATAAAGATAAGGGGCTACACTAGTAGGATAGAGACCTAACAAGTTTACTTTGTTTTGCCTAAAAGAAATTTTTCTAGCAAATCCATATTTGTTGTTTTCTAGTGCAGAAAGGTGGTTAGTTGTTTTGGAGTCCCCTGCTAAGTTATTTCAAGGTCATTGAAGGTGTTGCATGTCTTGGAGCTTAGAAAATTGGGTATTTTTGGCCATGTGAACATGTATGAAGCTAATGGAATGTACTTTGAAGTGTACCCTCAAATGCCTAAACTTTTTAGAAGTGCAAGTTGGGAACAAGTCTTTCAATGTTTTAATGTGATGTGGAATTACAAATCCAAAATAGTTTTTGGCTGTAAAACTAATGACTCGCATGTTCATTTGATTATACATGTGGATTCCACACCGAAAGTCCCACTTACCTCACCAATCACTGTGAGTTCCACTTTGACTCTTCTACTTTGCGAGCACTTCAATCTTCACTGTTGATCTCTTTTACCCAAATCCAATGGATGTCACAAAATATCACGTGATAACTAGCACGATAGGTAGTAGGTCGAGAGCACGTGAGATAAGTGTTTTCTGCGTGCTACATGTCGCCACCATAGCTTAATCGCACGATTTAGGAAAATATTGTTTACCATTTTTTTTCCACACGAGATACCATTTACTATTTTGAAATGCTACCCACATTCCTTTATAATGAAAAAGGGTTAGTGCATAGTCTATAGACTTGAAATAAAACCCTTAATGCTATTTCACTAATATTTTCAATAAAACACGTAAATCGAAGAATAATACCCGGTGAGGGTCTAAAACATGGATACGCAGATTAGAAGGGAAATTTTGCACCACGAATAGCACGTACACACCACACTTAGATCAATTATTCAAGCAAATATGAATTACAGATTCTTGGCCCTCTCAGCTCAGTTACATAAATTTGTGTGACCTCAATTTCTTTCACTCTCAAACCCTATCTCGTTTTTTTCTCTTGCTCCCTCTCTTTTTTTTTCTATCATTACATTTTTTCCTCTTTAATGGATCAAATCCTATTCTAACTACATTGACAACTCAATCTCTATTTTTATTAGTTCAACAATTAAATCCCGATTCTCAAGCATTGATACACACCTATCCTAACAACCTATTACATATTCTAAAAATAATATAATGTTCTATGTATTACAATAATTTGAGGAAAAATAAATTCAAGAGATCCAAACCTCTCTATTAAAATTTGATTTGACCACTTAGGCCAATGAAATTCATTTCATGTTAGCCACAACATGTGAACATACAATCACATTTTTGGCTAAGTCCTCATGCTCCTGCATCAGACTCTTGAGGAAGAAAATAATCCTTCATCAAGCTTTTAGGATTTACTTCATACTTCAGTAATTTGGTTGTTATTAATGAGCTGACATCCTCCTTTGGCTGTCCCTTCCATTTGACTAGATAATGAAAATAAACCTATCCTCTGGTTCCTTTCAATACTCTTTTCTTCACAACAGCATCCACCTCTTTCTTCACAATTTAAAGTTTGAAATTCATCTTCTGTAGGTCCATCATGTAGATCTGACTTTGTCTCTTTGTATGGATACAAATGTGCAATATTGAAGATAGGGGATATTCCAACCCCTTCTAGCAATTCAATTTCATAAGCATTGGTTGAAAACTTTCTCACATTTCTACATGGCCCTATCTTTTTCATCTTTAATTTGTTGTAAGTCCCAACATGAAACCTTTCTTTCCTCAAGTACACCATCACTAAATCACCCACTTAGAATTCTTTTTCTCTCCTCTTCATATCAACTCTCTGTTTCTATTTTCCACTGCTTTCCTACAATCTGTCTTTGACATCTTCCTGTAGTCTTTGCATGTGCTTTGCAAACTCTTTAGATTTTTCTCTTCCTATCTTCTGTTTGCCCAAATTTCTGAGCTCATGTGCACCTCTTGGATTCATCCAAAAAACAATCTGGAATGGACTAATCCCAGTACTGTGGTTTGGAGTATCATTATAAGCAAACTCATCCTGAGCAAGTGTTAAATCCCACTTCTTAGGATTTGTATACACTAAACCCCTCAATATGTTTCCCACGCTTTTGTTTACCACTTCGGTCTAGCCTTTTGTTTGACGGTAATATGCTAAACTAAAACTGAGGTTGGCACCTAGTTTCTTCCAAAGATTTCTCAAGAAATTCCCAACAAACTTTATATCCCTATGAGACACAATACTTATAAGCAATCCATGTAACCTTAAAACTTCTGAAAAAAACATACTAATAATATATCTTGCATCACTAGTCTTTTTGCATGCAATGAAATGTGCCATTTTAGAAAATCTATCTACCACAACATAAATACAATCATTTTCTCTTGGAGTTTTGGGTAATCCCAAAACAAAATCCATATTAGCTCCATCCCATGGTGAGTCTGGTATTGGTAATGGCTAATATAATCCTTTGTTTTGGCTCATTCCCTTAGCATGCTGACAGATCTTGTACTTGTCAATAAATCTCATAATGTCACTTTGCATTTTTTGGTAGTAGTAAAACGAATTTACCTAAGCAAAGGTTTTGTCTTGTCCAAAGTGTCAAGATAACCCTCCACTATGTTTCTCCTTGATTATCTTTCCCTCATAGGACATTTGGGAATACACAGTTTGCTACTTTAAAATAGTAAAGCCCCTTGGATAAGGTAATCAAACCACTGGCTTCTATTATCAACTGTTGTATTTTGTACAACTCCATAAATATATTTTAATTTTGCATCATATTTATAGATATCAACCATTTCTTCAAATCCTACAACCCCAACTTTTAATTCCTACACAATGAAATTTACGTTACCCGAAGCATCAACAACTTTACTAAAGTTACCACTTGTATTTTTAACCACAAAAGTAAAACTTTGCAAAAACTCTACCCACTTGGCATGCTTCTCATTCAATTTTGGCTAGTTGTTTATGAATTGTAATGAATGATCATCATAATACAATATAAACTCCTTTGGTAGCAAATAGTACCCCCATTTTTTTAAAGCTTGCACAATAGCATAAAATTTTTTGTCATAAGAGGAATATTTCTTCTTAGCCTCATTTAGTTTCTCACTAAATTATGCTATTGGTCTTTGTTACTGACTTAAAACTTCTCCAATTGCAACTCCACTAGTATTGATTTCAACTTGGAAAACTTTTACAAAATGAGGCAAAGCTAAAACTGGTTTTTTTGTAATTTTCTTCTTCAACAACTTAAAATTTTGGTCTGCTGCATCTGCCCACTTGAATTGTTGATTACTTTCTTTGATTGTTTCAATAATTGGTGCACAAATCTGACTAAAACTTTTGATAAATTTTCTATAAAAACTTGCAAGACCATGAAATCTTCTTACCTCAAATATGTTTCTTGGAGTTCGCCAGTTCCAAATTTCTTGGACTTTCTAACGATCCATTTTCAGACCTTCTTTAGAAACTACAAACCCAAAATAGATTAACTGTTCTTTCATCAAACTACATTTCTTTATATTTATTAGTAGTTTCTCTTTCCACAAAGTTCTCAGAACCAACTTAAGATGCTCCAGATGTTTCTCTTTGCTTCAACTGGAAACTAGAATATCATCAAGGTAAACAATGACAAACTTTTTTACATATTCCTTCAAGACTTCATTCATCAATATCATGAATGTGTTGGGTGCATTAGTGAGTCGAAAAGGCATCACTAAGCACTCATACAACCCACTGTTCCTTTTAAGTGTAGTCTTCCATTCATCTCCTTCTCTAATCCTTATTTGATGGTATCCACTCTTCACATATATTTTAGTAAAATAATTTGACCCACTTACACAGTCCATCAAATCGTCCATGCATTGTAAAGGAAATCTATACTTGATAATAATCTCATTTATGGCTCTCGAATGAGTACGCATGCACCATTCACCACCTTTCTTTGGAATATGTATTGTTGGTACAACACATCGACTAAGGCTCTCTCTGATTAATCCCTTATCCATCAGTTCCTGCACTTATCTCCATACTTCTATATTTTCTTCAGGAGTTAATCTGTATCGTTCTTTATTTGGGAAACTAGCTCCAGGTATTAGATGGATGTGATGACTAATCCTCTTGATTGGTGGTAATGAATTTGGCAACTCATCCACAATAATATCAATAAAATCATTCAACAGAGTTTTGATTTCTTCAGATAAATCATCTAAGTTTGTGGAAGTAAAAATTAGCTTAGGTCCCCCTATTACAACAAACTATATCTCTTAACCCTTCTTGACTTCTTGTAGGAGTTCTTTCCTACTTCTTAGCATAACATTGTTTCTAGGTGCTTCTTTACGTGCTTCATCCTTCAATGGCAGCAATTTGTGTTTATTTCCATCCTTATATAGAGTGTAAGTGTTTCTTCTCCCATCATGCATCGCTTTCCGATCAAATTGTAAAGGTCTTCCAAGTAATATATGACATACATCCATCATAATTACATCACATAATATCACATCCTTATAAGTACCAATCTATATCTCTACCTTTCATTCTTTTGTCACAATAAGCTGATGTCCTTTTTGCAACCATGATACTTTGTAAGGAGTAGGGTGTATTGTTTCACTAATCCTAATTTGTCGACCATTTCTATAGAAACAAGGTTTTTAGTGGTTCCATTGTCAATTATCACCTTACAACATTTTCCTTTGGACTTGCATGTAGTCGTGAATAGATTCTTTCCTTGAGCTGGCTCTCTTGTCTCTTTTTCTACTTTAAGAAATACCCTTTTCAATAACAAGGATTATCCTACTTCAAGTGGTTCTTCTTTACTTGCAATTTGAGGATTTTCTTCCTTTCCCTTAGCCACATTCACATTATGCTGATTTGCTACTTTATTATGAGGACAATCCCATGATGCATGTCCCCATTCCCTGCATGTGTAACATCGAATTTATCTTCCTTGGCCTCTTTCTCTTGATGGAAATATCCCTTGGCCAAATTCTCCTCTCTATGGCGGTCTACTATTCAAACCTCCCACCTCACCCTCAAAGTGCTGAAATCTTGATCTAGTAGTTCCTCTACCTCTTGCTGGACTTTTTCATCTATTCCTCTTATTTTGATTCCTCAAAATCTTCTCCTCTGCCTTAAAAGCTTCTTGATCGGCATATTCAATTGTTTTCAGACTCAACAAACTGATTTCATCCTATAATTCATATCTGAAGCCATTGATGTATCTGGCTAACTTTTCTATGTCATCCTCTGCATTTCCTGCTCTAATGCTCAGCTTATAAAACTCTTCCATGTATTCTTTGACAATCATTGCTTTTTGCCTAAAATTTTGTAACTCTCTGAAGAGATTTAACTGATAATCTTTTGGCATGAATTTACCTTTCAACGTACTCACCATTTTATCCCACTGCTTCATTTGGGCTTCCCCTTTCTCTCTCTAGATGTTTGTAGTTCATCCCAGGAGATAGCTACATGGATCTTCAATCTGGTAGCCGTAAATCTCACCTTCTTTTTATCATCAACCTCCTCATAGTCGATATACTTTTCTAATGAACTGATCGAGTCCATCAACTCTTCTACATTTAGGTTCCCGTCATACAAAGGTATTTCCATCTTTGGTGTTCCACTTGTTTTGGCTAACATTTTAAGAACATTGATAGCTTTGCTTTCATCCTCTTCTTCTTCCTCAGAGAATTGATCTACAACACTGACATCTCCTTCACCAAGTGCTCTCCTTCGATCTATTTCTATTGTCTCCAACCTTGTATGCAGTCATTGACTCTCTTCTATCAAAACTGCATTGGCTACAGGTCTTCCCTGACCTATGCCAACTCCTCTTCTAGGTGGCATGTTTGCTGTAGCAAAACTTAGTCCTTGAGCTCTGATACCAAATGATGTGGAATTCTAAATCCAAAATAGTTTTTGGATGTAAGGCTACTGAATTTCATGTTAATCTCATTATACACGTCGATTCCGCACTAAAGGTCCCACTTAACTAGCCAATCTTCGTTGGTCCCACTTTGACTCTTCTACTCCCTAAGTGATTCAATCTTCACCCTTGATCTCATTTACCCAAATCCAATGGATGTCACACAATATTTCACAATAACTAGCATGATAGATAGCAGGTCGAGAGCATGTGAGATAAGTGCTTTCTCTATGCTACGTGTTGCCACCTTAGGTTAATCATGTGATTTAGAAATATACCATTTATAATTTTTTTTCCATGCGAGATACCATTTACTATTTTGGAATGCTTCCCATGTTCCTTTATAATGAAAAAGGGTTAGCGCTTAGTCTACAGACTTGAAATAAAACCCTTAATGCTATTTAACTCATATTTTCAATAAAATGCATAAATGGAAGAATAATACCCAATGAGGGTCTAGAACACGGATACGTAGATTACAAAGGAAATTTTGCACCACGAATATCACATACGAGCACACATAGATCAATTATTCAAGAAAATAGGAATTATAGTCTTCACCTTCTCGGCTCGATTATATCAATTTGTGTGACCTCTATTTCCTTCACTCTCAAACCCTATCTCTTTTTTCTGTCTTGCAATTTTTTTTTTTTTCTATCATTACACTTTTTCCTCTTTAATTGATCAAATCCTATTTTGATTGCATTGACAAATCTATCTCTATTTTTATTAGTTCAACAATGAAATCCCTATTCTCAAGCTTTGATAAACACCTATCCTAACAACTTATTGCCTATTCTAAAAATAATATAATGTTCTAATTATTACAATAATGTAAGGAAAAATAATTTCGAGAGATCTAAACCTCTCTTCCAAAATTTGATTTGACCACTTAGGTCAATGAAATCCATTTCATGTTAGCCACAACATGTGAACATACAATCACATTGTTGGCTAAGTCTGAATGCTCTTGCATCATAATAGGTACAATATGAGTTGCTGAAATGATTTTTTCTTCTCTTTCGATGGTAATATAACTAGCAAGAGGACATTATAGTTTTGTGTGAGAGAAGAGTCAATTTCTGAAGAAACTGGTTTGCCAACATAAGGTCAAAGGCGGTTCAAGAAACATAGTTTGTTGAATGTGGATTTCAATTTCCTCCTAAAAGAATACTGCCCAAATCAAGGCCGAGATTCATGGGTCCTCCAAAGAAAATGAAAACTTCAATGGGCTACTACACTTAGAACTGTAAACTAAAATCGTAATGGGCTACTTCACTAGAACTACAAAATTTTATTCACTTGTGAAGGTAGGTATTCCAAAGATTACCTATATCACATGAGCTTTCTTCCTCACTTAATAGTTTTTAGGAAAATGAGTTTTTCATACTTCCTACATCAAAATTTGTTGAAAATGTGCACTAAGGCAATGAAGAGACCTGAATTACAAGGTTTTGATATTTCCTATCATAGTATCATTAAGATTTTATATACCCATTATTTGAATAAGAAAGTTGAACAATTATGGAAAATGAGAGAAAGGAACCAAAACCTGCCTATACCTAGAAGATAAAAAAAAATCCAAAACAAAGTTTATCCTCAAGTTGTAGCTCATGAGAACAAAGGAGAATCTAGCCAACCCCAGGTTGAAAGACATGAGGAGGTCCTTATGAAAATTCCATTGGTTGATGTTGAGGTTTATAAATGAAGGAATATAATCCAAACAATCCAATAAACAAATTTAGTAGAGGAGGAGGAAATAAAGCAAGAAATCTCAAAGAGAAAAAAGGGTAAACATAAAATTAAAACAAAAAATGAGGAAGCTCAAAGAGTTAGGGTTTTGGGAAAAATGCCTCACACTCAACCTACTAACAAAATTAAGGTAAAATTCAAGGCCATAATGAATCCTAAGTACAAAGAAGAAACCATCCTCCTTGATGAAGAACAAAAATACAACAAGCTTCAAAAAGTAAGAAAAGAGAGAGTAAAACATAGTATGGTGAGAAGAACAAAGGAAAAACACTAAAAGTTGATAAAAGCTCCTCACAAAATCTAACCACCAGGGTAACAAGAAGTCAATATATGTTGGAATTCCTTTCTCAAGTTACACAGGACATAGGGAAGTGATCAGTTGACTCCATGGGCTAAGTGTATTATAAACCTTAATTTTTGTTATAGTAAACCCTAATAGATATTTAACACTTTTGTTCACGAGGGTTAAATCCTCAAGCAATTAATATTTTGAGGATAATGTGGTAAGATATCATATATTTTTGTGGCCTAATGAGTATGAGCCAACATGAGAAAGGCAAGTAGCAAAGAAGGCACACAATTGCACACTTTTTGCACCATTTCCAAGTTCATCAATACGTTGGCTACAAGAAGGGAATACAAGTTTAGTTTCAAGGATTAAGCATGTAAAGAAAGAGACCATTGTGTATCCTATCTATCGTTATATAACTCGTTATTCTTCCAGGATAATAACAACATGAGTGTATAGTAGCCTTGTACTCTATTTTGACTAGAGATTATGTACCAAATTAGTGATCTCAATAGTTGAGAGTATGGGATTTATATATTTTTGTCAATTAAACTCTCAAATATTATGTAAATATTTTGTACTTATTTCTACAATACTTCAAGGAGTTGAACTTTGTTGTATTTTCTATTTATTTCATCAGGAATGCGATGAAATGGTTGGATTTTTTAAACATTATAGCCATTGTTTCTATATTTTGAATGCTTCAATTATTTCATTTTCCAAGATCACTAGATTCTAACAAGTGATATAGAGGTTCATAAGATAATTAATTTTAGTATGTATCTTTGTGTTTTTCAATTTCTCCTTCAATAATCTCATAACTACATTCCCTCTTAATGCTTGGACAAGATAAATTAATTCATAATTCATTATGTTCTTGATGGTTTGAGTTAAGTTTTCAAAGGTTCCCATCATGATCATCTAAAGCCACCTTAGGATTCATTATGAATGCCCTATAGTGGTGAACTATTTTTCTTATTATTCATCAATCTACATCAAATGGAAAATGTCTAGGATTCAACATCCACCTTGACTTTATCAATGCTCATTAGACAACCAGTTATCTTAGTAAACCTATCTAAACCTAGCTATTTGATTCCATCACCCAATGATCTATTGATTTAAAGCCCAACCAAAACCTACATCAATACAACCTATCTAAAGATATAACCACACTATAAAGATTGAATATTTTCCTCTCTGCATTGAAGGTGTTAACCTGCAATCTACAATTTAGAGTGAAAAGGTTGCCTTGGAAAGTTTTCTCATATAGCAAAGAGAAACTTTCTAAGTGCTAACACGAGTGTAAAATGGAATTCCTAAGGAATGTATTACAAGTCACACTTTAGCTATTTAACATTTCTTGGTTATATTTTTTAGTGACCTTGATAATATTTGTTCTTTGAAATGCATTTTTTAATGAGTAAATAGATTCAAGAACTTGGAAAAACCTCATGGATTTCAGATTTTGTAGAATACACAACTTAATATTATTATTCTTATAAATATCTAGAAAATTGAATAGAAAATATCCAAAGAAAAGCGAAAAAATGGTGTAATCTAATTATTCAATGTTATTGTTTTCTTGACTAAAATTATCAATGTAATTTTTAGAATAATTGATATTTTTTCTTATTTAAAAGAATACACCATGTCACACTCATTATATGCCATCCCACATGAATTTAAAGTTCTTCAAAGTTAATGTACATCTCTTTCATTAATAATATTTTTTAATTAAAATTAAATTAGTATAAAGTTATACTATGAAATGAAATTAATAACCATAAATATATATATATATATATATTATATATATATATATATATATATATATATAATATAAAGCATTTGTATCAATTGTTCTAGGCCCACCATGAGTTTTTTATATTGTTTCTAGTTGTTGTTGATTTTGGGTTTGACTCTCATAGATTTCCCTTACAGTAAGGCCATTTAAAGAGGGCCTAGAATTTACCTCTTTACCATTAGCAAATGTGTCGAAGTACTAGGGGTTCTAGTTCATATATATATATATATATATATATATGAGATACAACTTATTTGTATATATGTGTGTGTGGTGCTTGGTGAAATTCTTAATAAAAATAGTTTTTATTTCATCTACTATCACTATAGCAGCTAGGTACACTACACCTATCATTTATATAACATGATTACATACTTTTTCAAATAAACTAAACTAAGAGCTAATTTACTTATATTTATTATTATATAATACAATATATTGTATTAATAATACAAGAAATAATATATTGTTAATTTGTTTTCATGCACAAAGTATCTATTTGATAGGGTGACTACAACAATATTAATTATTATAATCTTAATTCATTTTAACCTAGTTAATGGTTCGATAAATTGATTATGTCATTAAATTTTTGGGATTATAAAATTGTAGTTATATGGTTATGTGGTGGATATAATTTGATTATGCCATAAACTTTGTAAAGTTACAAAACATTTAATTTATGTGGTAACATGGTTGACTTAATTTGAATATGGTGTGTCTAAACTTATTATAGATTATTTAATTTGTGGGATTACATAGTTGAAATAATATAGTTTTATATTTCTTACATAATGGTAAGATATTATTCAAGGATAATATATTCTTGAGCAATCAAGATTATTACTAACAAGACTAAAAGGCATCACTATAATATACTTGATATGATCTTAACATATAACTTGCAGAATTTAGAAAATATTATCCTTTTTTTATTTTGTGAAAACATTTATTGTTCAACACCTTACAACATTGTTTGTCACATTGTGAGATTGTGTGTTGTTCTCATATTGGAGATATTTATTATTTATCACATAGCAATGATCTCACCTTACAACATTGTTTTTCATATTGTGACATTGTGTGTTATTACAATATTGGAGATATTTATTATTTATCACATAGCAATGATCTCAGTTTGTGATCTTAGTTTGCAATATTATATATTTTTTATCACGTTAGGATGATATTTATGTTTTGTTACATTGTATCAACATATGTTCTTCATCACATTACATATAAATTTATTCTTTGTCACATTGTAGTATTGTTTATTACTTGACCATGTTTGTTGTTCATCAAATTGTGATGATGTTTCTTGTTGCTTGAATTCAAACATGATTTTTTGCTCAACATATTACAGCTATAGTTTGTTGCTCAACTGTTGGGATGGGGTTCCCAGGAACAAAATTTAATAAACTAGTCATTTTTTGTAACGAATTTTGTAAAAGATGTAAAGTCTCTACGAAACGTGGATGTGTTGCGCACAGATAGATAGGAGTTAAATAAGTCTAAGCCCCTTGTTTTTGGTCAGTTTTGAAGACTCACCTATGAGTCAGGGGCCATGGTATTGCATTAGGAAGGCTATAAGTAGTTGAGTCTTAGGGAGTCTTAGACATAACTTTGGATAGAGAATTGGGTACATTGAAGAGTTCTTGTTGTCTTGAGAAAGAGCTAACTCAGGAAGGCTTTGCTTCCTGCACTCAGGTAGAGAAAGAGAGGCTCCTATAGGTGAGAATGCAAGAGGACTGGGTAGACTCTGTAGTTGAGTGTGCGGACCCCTGAATCTATGTGGGCATAGTAAAAAGAGTCTATAATCAGTGAATTGAAGATCAATAAAGGATTTTTCAAAGAATTACTAATTATTTCCATTGAATATGTTTATGTTATATGTTATTGATTAATGATAGGTTTTCTGAAATATTGTATGAATGCGAATTCACTGAATCTATCTTAATAATGTATGAAATGAATGCTTAGCCACTTTTAAGAAGTTATATGCTATCTTTCTTATGTTTTCTAATGAATTAACTAGATATATGTGAACTCTGATCCAGGATTGCTTATTCATGCGTGAAAGTAGGTAAATCGACTATTTAATGTTCACAAAGGCTAATCATGGAACTTTGCCAATGTCTAAAGGCAACTTTAGCTTTGTTACTGTAATGATCCCTAGAAGGATACCGGTCTTCGTGAAGGTGGGTTTAAGGCGCTGGAAGACATCAAAGTAGTCTCGAGATGTATAAACTTAGTTATTACATCCCCTAATACTCCTTTGGGTGAGACTGCAACCTACACAACGCATGTTGTTATTGAAAGGGCTAGAAGCGTAGGGTTTTGTTAGTTGGAGCAACTAACTCTGATCCTGGGTTAGGGCCCCCTAAGACAACAAATGGTCATGTTCCCAAGATGGGGATCTTCTTAAAGAGATGTGTTATGTCACATCATTGGAATCTAAGTAAGAAAGAGATTTAAAAGTGGTTAGATCAGAATTTTCATGAATTTGCGGCTCAAGAAAACATGAATATGCACCTGTCGAAGGAGGATTAGTTGAATAGATATTTGTATACATAGGTACATGAAATTTTATTTAAAACTTTTCCAATTGAATTATATGAGTGGTTAGCTATATTGGGAGACTCAAGGAAGGTGGAAGCTCAACAACCCTATAGTGTGGATGGCAGAACTGGTGTGAAGACTAAAGGCATTCGATAACAAGATAGAATTATGGGAGGATTTGTTACTGAGTTTGTGGTAGACACATCAAATATTTATAGTGAAGCAGAGAAAAAATTCTTCAAAGGAACGTGAGGTAACTATGCCAGTTCATTGAATACTTGGATTAAAATGTTGTTGTGTGAAAACTTGATAATTCCATTACCTTGATGTTCAAAGCTATGTGAAGTGCAAGATCTTCTAGAAATTGTGATGAATTATGTCCAAAGTATAGCCCATTGATTGAACTTCCTTCAAGTGACAACGAAGGGGCAGTGCAGAATACGTCATGAAGCATTGTTCAACTAATAAATCACGGGATTCCCAAAACACATCCTCCATCCACTCCACCTCCACCTCCACCTCCATCATTCAACATGGTGAATGCAATGAAGATGTCAATCTTCAAGGGGATAGGAAGTGAAGATCCAGAGTAGTTCTAGTTTGTTGTGAATGTTGTATGGACATTGCAACAAATCATTGATGATAATATAAATAAGGTGCAGTTGGTTACTACCTTGCAGGATCACGCGCTAACCTGGTATATTAAGTATTGCACTAATAATCCTCATGCATCGTTAGTAGAGACTCACACATATTTGAGAAAAGAATTCAGTAAACCTAAATCGGAGGAGCATTAAGTAATTGAATTTAAGGATTTCCTAATGAGATCTAAGGAGACACTTTGTGACTTTGATAAGAGGTTGAAGTGCTAGATCGGATAGGTGAACATGCAAATCTCAGATAGCTAGCATCGTGAGTTGTTTATCGCATTTCTTTTGCCACATTTAAAAATTCCTCTATCACAAGAGAAGATAGCAACATAGGAAGAAGCCTTGGAGATTACGATGAGGCTGAAAACATCACCTATTCAAGATATGAACCTTTGGGTACAATAGATTCACTCACAGTTAGCGAGCCTGCACATAGAATTACATAGTTTAAAGAAATAAATGGAGACAAAGCCAGTAGTGCATGCAGAGGTTTGTTGTTAAAGGGAAAAGTACATGGGAATGATAAAGATCATTGTCTAGTCCACACGAATTATATTATAGGGCAAGCAGTAGTCGCGATCGGGCCAAGCACGAGAGCTACACTATGGTGCACGATTTGTCAAGTTACTCGGCAACATGCAAGAGATAACTGCCATTTACTTCAGAAGTTATTTCGAATACCCCAACAACTATTCTATAATTTTTGTATGGCTGTGGGCCATGATGAGCATCATTGTCGAAGCTGTGAGCTGATCATAGAAAGAACCCCAACTTACCATATGCGGGTAGAAACTTGACGTCTAGATCAAGGTGCGGGAGGATCATGCAATGGTTTTCAAGGATCAAGAAAAGGATAAGAAGCAGGACCTAGTAGATGTCGTGGTCATATTATCTGCTACAACTACCGATAGCCAGAGCACTTCGAGTGAGACTGCTTGAATCCTACACATCCTTCGTGTCAATACTATAGACAATTGGACCATGCTATAGAAGAATGTCCAATGTTAATAGCTAAAATGCAAGAGAAGAAAATGCACGCTCAACAGCTTGCGCAAAATTTACAAATGATGAAGGTTGAGCCTCGTGAGGAGGATTGGAGCATTTATATTCTACTAAGAAATGGTATGACAATTGGCACAGGTAATGATAAGCAGACTAAAGAAGATAGATGGGTCCACAAAGTGCCTAGGAAACAAGTCACCTTTGACCTTAATCACACTAAAGAAACATTCATGAAAGAAAATAAGAGCTTTACTGAGGCCTCCACCTCAGGAAGCCAAGAAAAGACACGAGAAACCAATACGGCACATTGAGAGGTTGACCCTTCCATACTCACCACATTTTTGGAGACCTGTATGAATTTACTGCTTGATAGGAAGGTTGTGGAAGGATTGCACGACTTAATAGACAAGTGCACCAATAAGGAAAATAATCCTTTGGAACAGTGCACAGTTAGAGAAATTGGTAAGCTTAAGGGACAAACAGGATGTGAGACTTAGCTAACAACGAAGATAGGTGATTCTGAAATTCACCAGGTCATTTTGGATCTGGGGTCCGATAAAAATTTTCTTCCTAAGCAACCATGAGAAACGATGGCGAGAGCTGCACTGGAGTGGTCTTGAATTCAGCTTAGAATGGTGAATCAGTAGAAAATTATCCCCATGGGATGATTATACAGAGTAACAGATGATATTGAAGGTCAGAGTGCATTAGTAGACTTTGAAGTTATCTAAATTATTGATGATAGTAATCCCTACCTAGCACTCCTAGCAATTGATTGGGCTATTGACATGAATGGTGTCACTAATTTGATGAAGAGGACAATGTCATTTGAATGGAAGTCACTCAATATTATAGTGCCATTACGTCGTGTGAAAGGGGCATGCTATACTATACCAGTCCATGATTACGTAGAAAGTGATGATGAGCTAGATCAAATCTAGAAGATAACAACGCGAGATTAGGATTTGATCAATCCAACAGTGAATGGATGGATCACAATGGAATGGGCAAGTTCCTACACTTCTAACGCAGATGAAGAAATAAAGCATTGGAAAAACTATTTACGTGAAGTATCTACATTGCCATGCAATATGATGTCGAAGTCAATGCGTTACATTTCTTCAGAGCTAATAAAGTTACCTTATTATGATGGTTTGAGTGATGTAGATATGTTTCTAGATGAATTTGAGCGTGAAGTCCCTGCAGACCGCCATTTTGAAGCATTGGAGATGGCGCTACACACTAAACCCACACGTTGGTGGGGTACGCATAAGGATAGTTTTCCTGAATTGTGTGATTATAGGAGAATGATGAAGTTATGATTTCAGCATGCTAATACAAGAATTACTGAGAAATATAATGGGAAGGATGATACGCATGATCACCTGGTAAAGTGGACTAAGGCATGGGGGACGGAACCACAGCCTGAATGGGTACATATATTTTGTCATACCTTGGATACAATCCCCATGAGCTGGTACCTCAAAATAGAGCTCTTCCATGACACTCCAGAATGGGATGTATTGAAGGAAGGGCTGTTATTTACTTTCACCTTCGAGAATGAGTTTGCAAGCATCAATGAAGTGCTTCTAGAAATTAAAGCAGTTATCTTCAGGAAACCGAAGGAACCTACGGAAGGTACCTAACCGAAATGGAACACCCAGCTGCATCATGCATTGGAACGCTATAATGTGACTGCTGAAGAGGATGAAGAAGACTTGAGAAATATCAATATTCTAGAGACAGAAGGGAATCATGAAGTAGAAGGACCACAGGTCAAGAACCCATACATCTCGACACCTTTAAAAACAAGAAAAGTTAACATTGGCACTCATGAAGAACCCAAGTTCATGAAGAGTGGAGAGTATTGGGATGAAACTACAATAGAAAAGGTTATTGAATTAGTTCGTGAATATCAAGATCTCTTCCCCACTAAGTTTTCATATTTAAAGGGCATACTTGGTGACTTGGGTGTTATTAGGATCACATTGAAGTCAGACATGAAGGCTATTAAACAAAGGCCTTATCACCTTAATCCAAAGTATAACAACAAGGTTCGCTAAGAGCTGGATAAAATGCCGAAGGCAAGCATTATGGAACATGTTGAAGAGTGTAATTGGCTGAGCCTGATGGTAGTCCAAGAGAAGAAACAAAAGGGTGAAAAAGGAATCCATGCAGATCTATGCAAGCTTAATGATGCATGTGTCCATGATCCATTTCTGATGTATTTTACAGATGAAGTGTTAGACAATGTCAGAGTCAGGAGGTCTATTCCTTTATTAATGGGTTTTCCAGTTATCATCAAATTAAGATTGCCTCAAAGGATAGAAGCAAAACCACCTTCACGATAGAGTGGGGGTGCTCTCATTACACTGTTATGTCAATTGGATTGAAGAATGCACAAGCAATATTTTCCCACGTAGTGATAGTAGCGTTCAAAGAATTCATTCTTAAGTTTGTTGAAATATACATTGATAACTGAATTGTGTTTGGCTTGGTGAAGTGCCATGTTGAAAATATGTGCCTTATGTTGGATACATGTCGAAGATCTAGATAACATTGAATTTGAAAAATGTATATTCTATGCTCCTTTTGGGATCTTGCTGGGTCATGTTGTGTGGAAGCAAGGCTTGATAATGGACCCTGCAAAGATTGTTGTGATTTTGAACTTGGAGGCCCCTAGGAACTTGAAGCAGCTAAGTGTGATGCTGGGACACACGGGTTACTATAGAAAATTCATTAAAGATTATGCTCAAACTATCGTTTCCATGGAAAAACTACTAAAGAAGGATGCAACATTCTATTGGGATGGAGAATGTCAGTGTGGCCTGGATGTATTAAAGGAAAAGATGGTGACTATGCCAATCCTGGTATTTCACGATTAGAAACAGGAGTTTCATGTACATATGGATGGTTATTGCATTGTGCTAGGTGCAATACCAACACAGGCAGATGAAGGAGGAATGGACCATCTTATAGCCTTCGCAGGTAGGAAGTTATCAAAGGCCATGGTCTACGCTTTGCAAAAATTCAGGCATTATCTGTTAGGAGGAAATTTCAAGATGTATATAGATCATTCTACCTTAAAGTACATGGTCAACAAGATTATGTTGTGGGGAATATTTGCAAATGGTTGTTATTATTTCAGGAGTACGATTTTGAAGTAATTGTGAAGCGAGGGAGGTTGAATGCTGGACCTGACCATTTATCAAGAATTGAAATAGGCGAAGAACCCAATAGTTTGGAGGAAGGATTTATTGATGTACATCTCTTTGCGGTACATGTAGATGATGACCATTTGCTGACATTTTTCACTTCTTAACTACAAGGATGGCACCCAAAGGATACACAAATCAGCAGAGGAAAGAATTAGTAGTTCACACAATGTATTTTTCAGTCATTGCAAGCATTTGTACAAAATGGGGGCAGATAAAATATTCCGAATATATGTGGCATATTTTGAGCATGATAGTATTCTCGCTGAAGCTCTTGCGGGACATGCGGGAGGCCATTATAAGAGAAAAGGAAACCGTGAAAAATATTTCACGCACAGGACTATGGTGGGCAACATTGCACAGGGACTCCAAAGCATAGTGTAAGGCATGCGACGCATGTCAAATGAATGGGAAACTATCTCAAAGGGATGAACTATCGCTACATCCTCAGGTCTCTTTACAGGCATTTGAGAAATGTGAGATCAACATTATTTGGCCAATTCAACCACCTCAGAAAAAAAAGAGTGCACACTACATTATCACTGAAATAGAGTATTTGACTTAGTCGGTGGAAGCATAGCTAGTTAAGGATTGTACAACGGAAATGATAGCAAATGTCTTGTTTGAACATGTCTTAACATGGTTCGAATTCTCAAAAATCTTAATGAGTGATAGGGGTATGGGATTTTTGAATGAAACGATTAGCGCGTTCATAGGTGAATTCCACGTATACCACCAAAAGGGTACACCCTATCACCCATAGGAAAATGGGGCAGTCGAATATTTTAGCAACATTTTGGAGAATGCATTGAAAAATATCAACAACGTGCAATGAAATGATTTTGATGTGCATGTACCTAGAGTACTATGGGCCTATATGATAACCTGTAAGAATTTTACAAGGCAGAGGAAATTTAGATTAGTCTATCGGCTCGAAGCAGTGATACTTGTGGAGTACATTGTGCCTAGTCTGTACATAGCAGTTTTGACATATATGGCAGATCACGAGGTGTTGGAGGAATAACTCACACAACTAATGGAGTTATAGGAAGACCATTTCCTAGCACGATAACACTAACAAGTGCACAAGGAATGCGAAAAAGCATGGGATGATTGCCATATCAAGCTTTTCACATTCAAGGTAAATGATCTCGTGTTGTTATATGATAATTAGTTCACTAAATTTTTGTGTAAATTCTAGATGCATTGGTTAGGACCATAGATTGTCAAGGAGATTACAGATGGTGGCATAGTTCAGCTTGTGAAGCTAAATGGGGAGCCATTCTTAGGAAGAGTGAATGGGCGTAGGCTAAAGCTATATATGGGGGATCCTACGCAATGACTATATGGCAGTAGGATAGTCTTAGTGCTCCAAGACGTTTGTAAGGGAGCACAGGACTATAAGCTACACTGCTCGATTTGGAGGACAAGGTAGCAAGAAGGTTGCATGAAAATTGATGAGGGTGTACTCGTTGAAGATCTACTCTAGACGCTCTACCATAGAGGAGGGTGCCACTCAACCCAAAAGGAAAATGATTTTTGCAGTTACTATTTAGGAATTGATGGCTAAAAGGTGGTTAGGAGGAATAGGAAAGTGACAATTAAGGAAAGAAGCAACATTTATTATCAGAATTTGGAGGTAACGGCTAGATTTGAATTCAAATTCCCCTATAAATTATGCATGATGTTCCAATAGAGAACACATTACATTCTAATAATTTCTTGCGCATCTTTCCATTTGACATGTATGAATGAGGCATTCTGGGAAGAATTTGTGATGCACCCCTCATTTGCCAAGTATTTTTTAGTAGCTCGAGAATGTTTCATTGAGAAGATGACTGGTACTAACCCCTTCGAAGCCCTATGTTCAGAAGTACTTATGTCTCACATGCCAGGCCGCGAGGTCAGTGGTATGGAAGCCATGCTCGCTATGACTACGATGCCAAGGTCACCTAGGATGAAAGAAACTGTGACAAAAGAAAATCATCCTACCATGAAAGAAAATAAATTAGCCATGAAATAACAATAGAAGAAGTCAGTGCTAGTGTGAATATCACCAAGGAAGCATATAGAGGCACAATCAAAGCAGAAAAAGGACAAGCAACCAAAAAAAGTGGTGGACTTAGACGAAGTTGGGTACCAAGGTTTCTAAGAAGTCGATGCCAAGGGGGTCGAGCCTATCTCTACGCTGCCTAAGTACAACCCTCGACGCAGGGGAAAAACTAAAGCAACCAAGGTTCCCAATTCAGGAAAACTTGGCATATCCACTCCCCTGCTATTAGAGCAGGTCACGTTTGAAGGACCTAAGGTCACGACATCCCACTGTTGAAAATGGAGGATTGGGACCTCGTCGATCATAAAACATTTATGCATCTGGTGACACATAAGTATATGACGAAGATATACTTTGATGAAATAGGAGTTACATAGTTAAATCCCATTAAGTGGGTCCGGTATGTTGAGTAGTCAGGGTTGTTGAAAATGCTTTTAGTATCGCATTATCACCACTCACCTATCAATATGATTTGTGTACACCATTACTTAGCACTAGTGAGCGATGGGATTCTATGGCTGGGGTAGCCTATTCCAATAACCGATATGTTGATCCACATGATAACAAAGTTTACCTACAAAGGACTGAACCCTACGAAGGAGATTGGAGGGAAAACCAGGGAAAAGGAGCTTGTTGATAAGATGGAGTATGGTCTTGTGAAAAACTCACGATGATACTCTATCACATTAATTCAAGACTAGGTAGTCTAGTTCTCTGCCTAGATCGTCCTGGAAAAGATTATGAGGAAGTGCCACGTGGAAAACGTTTAGCACCGATGGTGTCACTTGCTTCATAGTGCGTGAAGGGTGTGTAGTATAATTGGTCCAACTATCTCTCCCCAGAGTTCCTCACAAGCTGCCAAGAAGCCCAAGAAGAAAGCATCCCATTTCATTATGCTTGGCTTCACTTTTCCATTGTATTAGTTGCATGGATTTTACTGGATGATAGCCAATTTCCTGAGGGAGAGCGGTTAGCCTCACTCTAGTCTATGAAGGATGAAAAATGCATCAAGGAAACAATGATTTTATGGGTCTTAATGGAGATGGACATTTGGATGGCAGCCAATGAGTGGCCAAAGTTTTCCCCAACCTTGTTTGGGAAATTAATAGCCTACGGGGAGTTCAAGCTGATTTCATAACTTCTCAATCTGCTTGTGGAAGGACCCAGAAGGAACTTCACATGTGTTTCCTTATTTAGTGTCTGAGACGAATGTGCGGGAAGTTGTAGGGTATTGGATCTTGAAGTGGCACGAACCTACAATGCTAGAGGTGGGAACGAGCAAAGGCAAACAAAGCTTTGTTTCATAGAAGCAAAAGGACGATGAACTTGCCTAAACAGAAGAAAAAGGAGGTTGTTAATGCAGCTACACAAAAGGCATGTCTGGAGTAAGATCACACTACTAAAGGGAAAGTAGACAAAGAATGATAGAATGAGGAGCAGAGTGAGAAGTTGGCTTTGCATCATATTGATGAGCAAGAGTTGTCAGAGCAAGGAGGAGGAGGTGGTGAAGAGGAGACACACCTTTGATCCTGAAGAATCAAGAACGGGAACAGACGAGCAGACAACGAAAGAAACAGAAGGTTGATAACCATACACATATTGATCCCATGGTACTAATAGAATGCGATCTTGATGATATTGGCAAAAAGATATGGGACACAACAACATAAGTGTTACAACCATTTGAGAAGTAATACATGAAAATGTTTGGGAGCATCTAGAAGGATCTGTGTGAGCTACAGATCCAGGTGAACAAGATTGAGGTGGGTGTTAGACAAGTGAGAAGAGCACAAGTGATCCTCACATAGGGAAGTGGCATGACACTAGAGCTTGAATGGACTCAGGATCTCAGAGTCATTGCTATGCCAAAGAGGTCAGTCAGTGTTGAATGAGACAAGGATTGTGTTGTGCTCAGCATAGTGAATGATATGGGACTGAACCTTGCTGCACTGCCGCTCTAGACCCTTCATGTGCTACATCAAGGGGTCTCAAATGAGTTGAAGATCAAATAATAATGCACTCTCATCATCATAAGTGAGTTTAAAGTTAACAATGAGCATATTTTCGTAGAAAAAACGCAAGCATTGAAGGAACAGGAGGAATTGTGGATACAACGCCAAAACCTGGTAACAACAATTGAGAAAGCCTACAAATCAGTGCCTAAGATGAATATTTCAGAGGATGTGAAGGCCTTGAGAGAAGTGAGGAAATTAGTTGTTGCAGTGCGTGAATCAAAGGAGAAAATAGATAAGGTGACTTTTGTTTTTCGAATGCAAATAGTTGAACTACAGTGGAAGTTGCAGCCGACCACACTACTTGAAGATCAGGAACAAAGAGGCACCGCTATAACAAAGTCCATGAATCAACTAGATGTCCTAGTTTAAGGTTGCGACCAACTATTTGGTCATGCAATGGGCCTAGGGGATACACTGCAGGAGGATCCTATTCTATAAGAGTTGAACACAAAGATCAGGGAAGCATAGTAGCAGTATGATGAGATCGATACAATGGTGCGGATGTTGGCACCAATTCAACACTTCACATGCTTGCAAGAAGGCAAGGAAAACTTGATACAAATCTAGGAGTTGTAGAAAAAGTAGTCCTCGCTATAAGACTCGCTTCACCCCTAGAGAGAGGAGGCCAACCAACTTTCATAAAACATTCATGAGAAGATCAAGGCCATGCAACAAACCCAGAGGACTATGCAACTTGCAGAAGACGTGCCAACCACCTGAAACTGGTCCAGGAGATACAACAAGTGGCATACCAGAGTGTCGTGCTGCTTCAAACATTAACCAAGGCATTCAATGATCTCCACTAGAAAGTGGGACAAGGAGTCGAGGGACTTGAGGGCAAGTCACAATATTTTTTTGGGGTCCTGTTGGGATGGGGTCCCAGGGGTGGAATTGAATAAACTAATCATTTTTTGTAAAGAATTTTGTAAATTATGTAAAGTCTCCATGAAATGTGGATATAGAGTGCACAGATGAATAGGAGTCAAAGGAGTCTTAGCACCTTGTTTTTGGTCATTTTTTAAGACTCACCCATGAGCGAGGGCCATGGTATTGTTTTAGGAAGGCTATAGGTAGTTGAGTCTTAGGGAGCCTTAGACATAACTTTGGATAGAGAATTGTGTATGTTAAAGATCTTTTGTTGTCTTGAGTAAGAGCTAAGGTAGGAGGTCTTTGCTTCATACTCTTAGGTAGAGAAAGAGATGCTCCTGCAACTGAGTGTGCAGGAGGCCTCAATAGAGTCCACAGCTAAGTGGATGGACCCTTGCATCTATGTGGGCATGGTAAAAGGAGTCTGTAATTGGTGAATTGAAGATAAATAAAGACATATTTTTGAAGAAATACTATTTATTTCCATTGAATCTGTTGATGTTATATGTTAAGGATTAGTGATATGTTTTCTGAAATATCGAATGAATGTTACGCAAATTCATCAAATCTATCTTAATAATGTATGAAATGAATTCTTAGCCACTTCTGCGAAGTTACATGCTATTTCTCTTATGTTTTCTATCTAATTAAGTAGATATACATTAACTCTAATCTAGGGTTTCTCGTTGATGCATGAAAGTAGGAAAATTGACTGTTTAAGGTCCACAAAGACTAATTGTGGACCTTCACAAAGGTCCGAAGGAAAATTTAACTTAGTTACCATAAAGAGCCATAGAAGACTATCGATTTGCACAGAGGCATATCTAAAGCACTAGAAGACATCACACTTGTCTCTTGATGCAAAATCTTGGTTCTTGCATCCCACAATACTGGTTTGGGTGACACTCCAGCCTATGCTACGCGAGTTGTTACTGAAAGGGCCAGCAGTATAGTGTTTTGTTGGTTGGTGAAACTAACTTCGAACCTACTGTTAGGACCCCCTAAGGCAAGATCAACACTTTGTGATGGAATTAGTTTTATTTTGTCACATTGCAAACAATAATGAAGTTATAATGTGTATAATATAAATTGTAAAATTAAAGCTTTTTTTCTGAGAGAAAATCAAGGTAAGTCCACCCCAAGGGACCACAACCCATAGTAGGCCTACCTGAAGGGACTACACCACCATCCAAATTAATTTGAGCATAACCTAGAGGGAATTGAGGAGAATTGAACTAATGACCTCCGAGTTGTAAGGTGCTTTAGAAAAGAGATCTCGACCAATTGAGCTAACCCTCACGCTTGTAATATTAAATTTATACTACTATATTATGTAACGTTATTTATATTAAGACGATGTTTATTCTTCATTTATTTTTTGTTTGACTTTATTGTCCATGGTTGTTTATGGATGTCCATGATACACTATGGTTAATTATTAGTGACTAAGGTTTTCCATGGTTTATCTTGGTTTGCCCATGGTTTGACTATTATTGACCATTGTTTAACGCTAGTCCACCATTGATTAGTTATGGTTTATGATGGTTGACCATGGTTTAACTATGGTTGATGATGATTAACTAAGTTTGAACATTGTTAACCATTGTTTGAGTATAGTTTACCATGGGTTCACTATGTTTTACCATGGTGGACCCTAGCTTGAATATGGATTTATTGTCCTTATTCCTGGTTGATTACGATTAACAATGGTTAATCATTGGTTGATTATGATGTTTGTGGTTTTCCATGGCTGATTATGATGTGCATGTTTTGAGCCTAGTTTGACTATGGTGTTTGATGGATTGACTATGCTTCACCATGGTTTGATTATGGTGCCACTATAGTTAACTATTTTTTAACTATTGTTGACAATTTCTTGACTATAATTTACTAATCATGCTTTAATTGTAGTTAGTGACAACTAACAATGGTTTGACTATGGTTGAAAAGGACTAAATATCATTGAACATTGTTGACTATGTTGACTATTGTTGAAAATTGTTGACCATGATTAACTATCGTTGGACAGGGTTGACTATGGTTTCCATAGTTTGCCACTAGGGAAACTATACGAGATATAAAACTTCATATTTTTAGTAACCAAGATATTTTTTCTAATAATTATCATAAACACAAACAAATTAACTTGAGTTTATGGCCTTAAGGGCTATTATTAATGATAAAGTAAAAAATATTATAAATAGAAAAAGAGAAATAAAATAATGTAGAAAATATTGTCCAAACTTGTTGAATTGAAAGGATTCCACTAGAATGGGCTTCTTGTTATCGTTAGGAGAGAAGCCTCAGTCAAGTGTGAATCCCCATTTCATTCTCTATGTAGCTGAGCCTATGTTACATGAAAGACATGTGTTGTTGAATCTCATTTAAAATATGAATTACCACTTCTATGGCTTCCTTTATGTTGACCAAGACTCTTCCAAGCATTATCTTTAAATGCTAGTAACTATACAGTATGTGTATGTATTAGTTGTAGTATCAATTGGTCTAATAACCATCGTGAAAGTTCCATGTAATACAAGTAAATAAAGGAAAAAACAATAACCACAGTTGATGGGACACTTATTCCAAGATTAATGTTGGGCAAGACATCCTAGTGTGAGGTGTTCATTTGATTGCTTATGGCTAAGGAAATTGGCAAAGGAAATGACTAATGCTTATGAAAGGAAAAATATCAATTTTGACACATTTCTTTATGAAAACAATGGAAGTTATGAGAAAATGAAGGTGAAAGGTCACAGGTTGTATTTGAGGAGGAAAGTGAAGGAAAAATAATTGAAAATGAACAAAATAGAGGCCTTGTTCATAAAAAGGCTTCTGAGGATCAATTGGTAACCTTTTGATAGTTGAGTTTTGGAGCTCTCTCATTATTCTCTCTCTCTCTCTCTCTCTCTCTCTCTCTCTAACTCTTGGAAACTTAGATTTCTCAAGGAGAATTTTATCTTCAGAGCAAGAAAGGCGAAGAAGTTAAGAGTATGCAAAGATCAAGTCGGGAAAGCTAGGGTCAAGTAGCTACAAAAGGCTTCATTGCAGATATTGACTTGCATGTGTAATTTCCTTACTAGATTTGGTATGCATGATATTTCATGTGATTCTTTGTTGTTATCACATGGGTTTTACAAGTGTAACCGTGTTTTTAGCCTAGCCTTTCTATTTCTGGATAGTCATGGTGTGATGGGGTTCTGATGTTTTGGTTGAGTTGTATTTCCGGATGGATTTGAAGCTGAGTGAGGTGGATCTCTAAATGATAGAGCACATGGCCCAGTGGTCCCTGAACTAGATTGTATATCATGGTAAAGCCACTAGCCTAGTGACCCCAAAGCTAGACTATGATTTTCAGTAAATCTAGGGTTGTATTTCCTCAATGGGCTTAAGAATCCTTGTCAGTGAATGGAATATATATGGCAAAGGAAGGAGGTGGTTTTCTATCCATTGGGCCTAGTAATCTCAGGTTTTGTGTATGCTATAAAGCCTCAAGAGTGGGTCTTAGTTTAGGGCCTAGAGATCAAGTTAGGATTGTGGTAAATCCTAAGAGACTAGGAAATAGGAAAATTCCTCACTATGTAGGTGGAGAAATTGCGTGGCATCCAAGTTTGTTTGACGTAATGATCAGGTGGAGATCATGATAAAGCATGTTATGATGTGTTCATTGTGTTGGCCTTGATGGATTATGGTAAATATTGGTTTCCATTGATTAGGGTGAGGTGGTTTAGCCTTGTTATGCCTTGGTTGGTTCTTTTCGTTTGTGTCCCACATTCATGCTTGGAATATGGCATGGGGGTGAATGGCTGAAGAGATATTTTGTTCAACAATTCTATGGTCAGGTGGAATGTGGTAATCCCATCTCTGATTGTTTTATTGTATTCATTAATGAGAAATTCATTCCCTTGATTTTCTTGTGTAAATGTACTAATGTATATGTGGATTTCGTGGATGATATTCTTCTGATATTTATGTCCCTATTATGTTGGTTATATGTATGCTTTATGAAAACAACTATGTCTGGTTGTGAGTATTTTTTTACTTGTGAATGAATGGATAATGTATCTATGGTGTAATAGATGATAATACAGAAATGACATGAGGGAACAATGGTTCATAGATATTCTCATATAGTTATGAGATCTCTACACTAAGTTATGTTGTTTACACCTATAGGTTACATGTTGATGATATGTTTGACGAAATGCCTATCATGGCTAGTAGGAGTCTGGTTAATGTATTGTTTAACTTATTTCTTTGGCATCATTATTTCCCTGTGCTTTTAATGATTTTAAGCTATCACTCCATTATAGGCAGTGACCTGGGCTCTGGGCTTGAAAAAGTGGCTTAAATCTCGTGGTCACTGATAAGCAAGGCTATGAGAGAGACTTTTGGTTTCTGGACACTCTCTTTCACATGGCATGGGAGCGACATAGGCATAATATGTCCAGAACATCGGTGGGACCCATGGATAGGCTAAGTGGTTGAATTATCTCCTCAGGAATCTGATGGTGGTGTTGGATGAATGTGTGTGATATTTTTTTTATTCCACTTCCTTAAGGTCACATAGGAGGTTGAATCCAATCATAGTAGCCTCTCATCTCTTTTTTACCCTAGTTGGAAAGTTACTTGGGTAGATGTGGGAGGAGCATGTTACAGAGTGGTATCAGAGCATGGTTCACCCCTAAAACTGGATGTGCGATGTGTTTTGGTCATGCATGGATCTCAGTTGTGTGTATTTATTATAGTTTCATTTCACTTTCTTAATGTTGCATTTGTTTAATGATGATTATGGTTGTATTAATGTTGCCATGGAAAATTGGATATTGATTTTTTGGAATACATTTGTCATGAGTATATGACTCGCTGTATATGGTTATATGTCGCTTACATGTTGATTTTATGTGACCTACTTGCATCCTTATATGTTAGGTTACATTCTTGAATATTTTGATTACATGTATCAATATTGTAGGCTGATTACAATAATTGATCATTAATGGTCGACTACATGCATTTATGTGTATGTGTAGTTGGTTAGGCATTTCTCATGTAGATTGTTTGTTGCATGTGGCAATGTGTACAATGGAGTAATGGTTTTTTTAATTAATGAGGTCATAAAATGCATTTTCGATATGGTCATGCATTGATAACTAGACCCTAGCTAGAGTGATGTTTATTTGTTGATACATTTATTTGCGTATCCCTATATGTTGTTATTTTTATGTTATACATGTATCACGTTGATTTGATGATATTGCAGACAATGTATCCTCCCCAAATTATTGTAAGGTACATTGATTTATTATGATTTGGTTTATCTAAAATATTATGCATTACACGGAAGAGATCAAATGGATAGCAAGGTGGTGGACTGCATAGAATCTCCCTATGCATGAGATGAGCAGTGTGGCATGGGGAACTCCTTTGATTAGGTAGATACATTGAGGAGGTTGATGGAAGAGATTGGGAGTTGTAAGTGTTAGGGTCCTATAATAATAGCATTCATAGTATTCAGTTAGCTATGGTTGATCTTGTAATATTGTACATACTTTTTCTTTCTACAAAATGTTTTTCATATTAAAAATTAAAAAATATAAAGAGGGTATGTCCTAATAGAAATATCAAAGGACAAAAAGGATAAGAAAATATAAAAAAAGTGAAAATATATAAACCCAAAACAAAAAAAGAACATGAAAGTGTGTAAGTCTAAGTGACACCACTTTTTACTTTACTGTGCAAAATAATGGTTGTATGCAACTTGTCACAAATGCCACAACCCACAATAGTCAAATTGTTTAATCTTGACTAGTTCATGCTTTAAATTTAATGTTTATATTTACATAATAAAAGATCTGGCCAAGTTGTTTAATCTTGGCAAATCAGTAGTTAGGTAGAGAAATAAAATAATCTCATAAGCTTTATCTAAGCCACTAGAAGATATAATATTAGAATTAGATAGTTTTCTTTTCAAAAGAAAAAGTAAGGAAAGGGTCCGCTAGTTTAAATGCACCCAATAAAGTGAAGAAAAAAAATGTTAAGATAAGTAAAAGGTAAGTAGAATAAAGGTTGCAGAAGTATAAAGTTGATTGAAGCATAAGCACATTTATCATGCTTAATCCAATGTTTCCATGTGTAGGAGTAGTTATGAAAGTGAAAGGATGTTCACAACCTAATTTGATTAAATTTCCCTCATTTCATTTCATCCCCCACTACATACTTACTAATTTCCCCATTATCCCATCATTTCTTGTTAAAATACCCTTTTCCCTTCATTTTGATCCTTGTCCATTGGTTTCACACATTTCCCTAGCAAACTACTTTCCAAAAGTCATTTCCCAACCCAAAACCCCTTTTCCCTACTGTGAAACTTGTTCCCCTTTGAAAAAATCATTTTCCCCTTATTAATTTCACTATTTCTTCTAAAAAACCCATAAAGCCCCTTTATCCTAAGTTTTATTCCCCCCTGTGCTTTATTTAATTAACTCCCCCAAATTCACATTTTCTCAATATAAAACTCGTTTAATGCACCACCATGGTGCAGTTAACAAATCCTGTCGCATTTAACCCTGGTCCCACTACATAACCCGTTCATTATATTTCAATCCCCATTATTCATTAAATAATACAAATCAATTGTAATTAATCCCCTGAGCCCTGCAAATCTCAGTCTGAGTTCCCTCCATGCATCTCCACCACATGATAGCCATTAGATCTTGCACCCCTATATGTGATGGCATGAATCCATATCACACTAATTCCCTTGCCCAATTTTTCCCGCCCAAGAGCACACAAGATTCATGGTTTTTCTTGGGCCCTCTTCTGTTATGTGGCAACACTAAGTGAACTCAGGGAAATAATGCGTGACTGCCAAAATCAGTGCAATGGCCTCTAAAACCACCGACCCACCAAAAACTGAAACCACCTAGTGTTCATTATGAAATTTTGTACCAAATTCTAACCATTTCTGCATAAGAGGCCAAAGACACTCATTTTAACTCTTTTGGCTCATTCGCACTGTGAAAGCTTCCTAAGCCTTCCTGTGCCACCCTAAGCCTCTAAAACCAAATCTGACTACAAGCTACCTCCCGAACATGCTTTGGACACCCAATTCAGCCATCTAGTGCATAACTCAAGCCAAAGTAGCCTCTGCAGGAACCATTGAAACTAGTTACATCCTATACTACCATTTCCAAGTATTTTTGATAAGAAAAGACAACAACTCTCTCAAATTTAAAAATGTATAGTGAATTCAAATGTTAAATTGATTGAATTTAATTAATTTTCCCTAAATTGAGAGTATTTTCCCTGTGAATACCTAAACCCCTCATTTCCAACCTACAAGCCACCCTTTCACTCCACCATACTTGTTTAGGCTTCACTTCTACAGTCTGTGCAAGCCCAATTCACACCTTTCCCAATAAGATGACTGCCTATACCTCTCTAGATGTTAGACCTGTATCAACCCCTCACCTGGACATTGACCATTTGGCCTAGCAGATAGGGATTTCCCAATAAAAGACACTGAAACTCCATCCCACCTTTTGAAGCTCCACTATTTGTGTAAGTACAAATTTTTGAACCATGAAGATGACATCAACCTTTGGGAGTTCAATTTACCAAAATAAACATTCCTAGAAGTTGACCCTTTCCCAGATATTGTACATTATTGTCATGGCTATTATGTCCCTAGCCAAAGGGTTATTATTGCCCCAAATCAGCAGTTGTTATTCACTATTACACCTGAGTCAATCAACCAAGATCTACAAATGCAATCTAACCCTAATGAGACTCCTCTATCCGTTGAAACCTATTTGACTTGTACATTACATAAGACGAGGTGAAAATCAAGAAATTTTTCTAGAATTGTATCATTTAGGACTGCCATACTCCTACAGATACCCCACCCTATGGTGCCACCATTTTCTCAAAAACTAGCAGACACATAATCACCAGGCTTTCATGAATCCTAGGATACACATTGGATGAGCATGTGGATAAGGTCATCCTAGCCTTCCTGTACATTTTCACTCTAGGCAAGCCTCCTACTATCATGTATGATTATGCTCAGTTCATTGTAAATAGGATGCATGAAAAATTCACCAAGCTGCCCACTGAAAGAGTTTTCAAATACTCTTCAGTGTTGTTTTATATGTTTTTATATTGCCAGAAAGATAAGTTCCCTGTGAACATCCAGAAGTTGGACATCAGGGGAAAGGAGAGATGAGTGGTCTACTGGATACCCTTGGTCTAAAAATTTTCCACAACATTCACCTACAAAGACTTGATAGACTCCTTTGTGTACCTAGTCATGAACTTGCTGACTTTTAATACTCAGCCTAGAATCAACCAAGACATCAAGAGAGTGCTGCAATCGGAAAGGAATAACAAGGTGGGAGACTAGTACCTCTACCAGAACCACACTGAGGTCATAATTTATGGCTTCCAATTAGCCCCTTATAAATTTCCAAAATACCTCCCTATGAGGATATTTTCCCTTGAATATTTCAAACAAATCATAAATTCTGATGAGGTCCTCCTCCTATCTTCTAGGAAGAAAACCTATTTCAAGGTGAAAAACAAATTAGGCCCATTCTTTTGCAAGTATAGAGAAGTTGAACTAGAGGCTGACAGGTTACTACAATAGATGAAATTCAGAAATAGCTTCATATGGAAGTATGACCCTCATGAGGTCATAGACAAGTTGAGACTTAAGGTCAAGTTGGGACCATACATCCACCACCCAAGACTAGACATTTAATAGTTTGCCAACCAATATGAGTGGGTGGAGAATACATTGATTGATATGGACAACACAGTTGTGGATCTTGAGAATAGACTGATTGATTTAGAAAAACAATTTCGCTAGAGCTCTTTCCTGCAGGTTCCAAAATTAAGAGAACCAATGAATGTTCATCCTTTGTTACAAACCCCAGCCAACGAGGAGAAGATTCCTAAGAGGAACAGGGAACATGAATCCATCACTACCATGGAGACTACTGAGGAGTTGTTGGAGCTAATAAAGAGGCCCATGTTGAATCTTGTGTCTGAACAGAAGGAAAGCATTGTTTCAGAGGAAATAACTGACACTGAGACAACAGGGCAAAAAAGTAATGGAACAACTACATCAAGTGAAACCTAATGACCATCAACCTCCAACAAAAAGATGATAGAGAGACAACAGAGTATGGAGGTTTCTTCCTTCGTGAGACCAACTGATAGGGAAAGGGATGTCAAAGATAGATTCAAGGAAATAAAGAATGAAAAGTTGAAGGTAGAGACATATGCCCAATGCCTCAAGTTTACACCACCAAACTAGACTAGATTGATGTCAGCCTTTGACATCAAAGCAGGAGAGATGCAGGTGCCATTTTTGCAGCTGACTATTCAACAACCAAATACCTTAGCATATTATAAGAAGAGAAATTTTGAGGTGTTGGCGAGGGATTTTCATCCTAGTGATCAGATAGAGTTCCACAAACAAGCTGGAGAAATGATTTACTCCACCCTTATAAGAAAGCTCATGGCCGCCCATAATCTGCAAGATTCATTGGATAATGTTATAGCCCAATACAAACTAGAAAAGGCCTCATCACAGGCCAAAGATAACAGGATAAAATAATTGGAGGACTTGGTCATTGAACTCAGCTATGATCGAAGTGACATTAAGGCTACTAAACAACTAATCAAGAAGAAGAATGAGGACGCATTATCCATCAAGAAACAGCTTAAGTTCCCTCACTCACAACACCCATAGACAAAGGAGGTCCTGAAAGGTCAGAGAAATCATGAAGAGATGATGGACCTAGTGTTGCCACTGAATGATCAGTTGAAGGATATAGAGAAAGAACTGGATAGCTTGATGCAGCTCAAACAATCTAGTCTTGCTGATGCTCCTACAACTGTCATTCCAATAGTTACCACTATTGTACCTTCTACATTAGCAACATCGTTAGTTCCCACTACTCCAATGGCCAATGCACTACCATCATCTACACCAACTACATGAACAACAAGATCAACAACAACAATCTCTATAGATGATGAAGCAAACATGTTGGTCAAAGTAATGGGAGAAATGTCCATTCGAACCACGACGATGAACAAACTTAAGGAAAACATCACTAGTCACAAAATATATTATAAATTGGCCCAAACTTGTAGAGAGAAGAATAGGAAAGGGCCACAAGGATGACTAAAAGTATCAAAATCCTGGAGAAAGAACGGGCACTGAATGAACCTCTAGGTCAGGCTAAGGAACAAATGTGGGCCAATATCATTGACTCTGTCAATGATCTTTGGCCATTAATTCATGTTATTTTTAAATAGATTGATTTGATAAAGCAGGCTACATAAGCCATTTAGAGAGTCAAATTAGAACTTGGGGATATGCCAAAGGAAGTTGCAAGAAACATCCATTTCCTCAACTCCAAGAACAAGTATGAGCTGCAATAACTACAGATACTTAACAAGACATGTACAATTTTGGAAGTCAAAAGAGTCCTCACTAAGAGAAATTTGATTCTAAACTTGGAGGATAGGTTTCAAACCATGTAACTGGCCATTGACAAGTTCATGGTTAAGTTTGAACTTTTGAGGAAAAATGGATTACCAAATCCCTTAGTTATAAATGATAAGCTAATGACATAGGAAGATTACAATAAGAAGATCAGAGAAGTGGCCACAAATCAAGTAAACACTTCATCCATGAGGGGCATACCAAGAGGCAAAGTATTATACCAAACTTTTGAAAACTTGTTTTACCTCTAGCATGCGGTAAAACACCTTCTTGTCAATAGGCCTACTTTTTCCAAATACAGAGAGGTAGATGAGATATACTGAAAAATGCTCAATATCCACTTACCAGATGCTGAGACATGGGAAAAACTCAATGATTTACTATAGGAAATACATAGTAAAAACACAAATGTACAATAAAAGGTAAAAAAAGACAGTAAAAGGGTATTGATAGGACAACAAGGTCAAAGAGTATCAGATGAAAGTATTGTAGGCTTTAACACCATACAGAAATTACCTGCATACGAATTCTAAAACACAAGAAATAAACAATGTGAGAGCATAACACATAAAACACATATACAGAGAGATTTCCCCTGGATCCCAAGACTGGGACTACCAGATTGATTTTTCATTGTGTTCCTTTCAATGTTACAATACATATTTATACATGTTGAAGCATCCAATACCATGGGCCGAAAACCATCACATCCAAAACCACATGTGAAAATCATACACAAAACCATAGTTAGATCTGCCTAACCTAACATAGGGTCCAAAAACAAAATTTTCTGAGGTGCTGCCCCAAACCCCACACAGTGGGGTTACTTGCATCCCTCAAACCCCCTTTGATGCCCCTTGCTACACAATTGGTGCAACGAATGGGAGGCTCCACCCCCCTTCGAACCCCTCGTTAACTACGTCGTCTAGTCATGGAAAGAATATAACACAACCCAACATTCTCCCACTTGTTGTTTTCTTTCCACAGGGGGCCACATGAGAGCTTAGTCATTTATCCAACCCTACAATGGCATTTTTTTCTCTACACCAATAGAACTTCTTAGAGCTCATAGATTTTGGTAATGCATCTGTAGTATTCTTCAAAGTGTCCACCTTTGCCAGCAACACCTTTTTGTATTCTATCATATCCCTCACAAAGTGATATTGAACATCAATGTGGTTTGTATTTGAATGATATGCAGGGTTCTTTGACAAGAAAATTTCACTTTGGTTGTCACAGTCTCTCCTTATAGCTCCCTGTACTAATCCCATACTTGAACACAATCTCTACAACCAAACTGCTTCCTTGCTTGCATGAGTGGCTACTATGTATTCTGCCTCTATAGTTGATAGTACCACTATAGATTGTTTCTTATTCATTCAAATCACTGCACCTCCAAATAAGTTAAACACATAGCCACTTGTAGATCTTCTCTGATCCAGATCTAGCCCAGTCTCCATCAACAAAGCTAGGAATATCCAACACTTTGTCCAATCTTGGTCTTCCTTGGTAGCACACACCATAATCACTAGCACCACACAAATACCTGAAAACTCGCTTCACTACTGTCCAATGCTCCTTCCCAAGTTATGACATAAACCTGCTCAATACTCCCACTACATGTGCAATCTTTGGTCTAGTATAGACCATTGTGTACATTAAGCTACCGACTGCACTTGCATATGGAACATGGGACATGTCCTCTTGCTCTTCTTGTGTCTTCGAACACTGTTCAACAGGTAACGTCACACCTACAGGAATAGGAACCTTCATCGGTTTACTATCTGGCATATTAAACCTCTGCAGTATTGTCTTGATATACTCCTCTTGTTTAACCAAAGCTTCCTCTTTGCACGATCTCTTCTAATTTCCATGCCCAAAATATGCTTTGCAACACCAAGATCCTTCATGTCGAATTTGGAGGACAATTGGCTCTTCAAATCCTCGATAATTTCTTTGTCATTTCCAACCAGCAACATTTCATCCACATACGAGATCAGATAAATAACATGGTCACCAATTAATTTAAATTACACAGTGATTTTCTTTGCTTCTAGTGAAGCCAAGTCCCCATATAAATGTATCAAATTTTTGACACAACATCCTTGGTGACTATTTTAACCCACACAGGGACTTCTTTAACTTGCATACTAGTTCTTTCTTACCCTTCATCTCAAAGCCTTCAGGTTGCTTCATGTATATCTCCTCTTCGAGATCCCCATGAATAAATGTTGCTTTCACATCCACTTGCTCTACTTCAAAATCAAAAGCAGCAGCAATAGATAAAAGTAGTCTAATATAAGTTACCTTGGCAGCAGGAAAAAAAACATCACCAAAATCAATTCCCAACACTTGGGAATAACCTTTTGCTATCAACTGAGCTTTGTATTTCTCCACCTTTCCTTCTGCATTTTCTTCTTGAACATCCATTTGCTGCGAATGGGTTTCCTTCTAGCTGACAACTCCAAGAGATTCGAAGCCTCATTTTTGTGCAAAGATGTCATTTCATCAAACATGGCCTCTTTCTAGAGTTTACCATCCTCTGAATCTACTACTTCCTTCACAGTTGTGGGATCCTCATCAGTAACAGATAAAGAAAAAATTTAATAGAAAGTAGATGGACTATACCTTTCTGGCTACCTTCTTTCTCAAACTGATCTTCTTACACTCGGATTTTGTGGCTCTTCATCTTCTGATTCCTCCTTTGCTTTAGAGTCTGATTCTTCCTCCTTTAGCTCAAACTCTATCTTCTCATGTTCCTTTGGTTGGACTTCATGTTTAATAACATCTTTCACCTCTCTGAACACCACATCTCGACTCTACACAACCTTCCTTGTGACTGGGTTTCAAAGATTATAACCCTTTAAACCATCCTTATACCTAATAAAGATGCACTTTTCAGATTTAATATCCAACTTGGTTCTTTTCTCCTTTGGAACATGTACATATGCATCACATCCAAATACCCTAAGATGTGAAAGAGAGGGTTTCTTACCAGTCTATACCTCTTGTTGAGTCTTATCCTCCAACACTGATGAAGGTGATCAGTTGACCAGGTAACATGCTATCTCTATCGCCTCTGCCCACAACTCCTGTCGTAACCTGACACCACTGAGCATGCTTCTTGCCCTTTCCATCAATGTCTTTTTCATTCATTCTGCAACTCCATTTTACTGAGGTGTATATGGAGTAGTCTTCTATCATGCTATACCACACCTCTTACAGAATTCTTCAAATTCCTTATTACAAAAGTCTCCACAGTTATCTGTCCTCAACACCTTTATCTTCTTCTCTATTTGGTTTTCCACCAGAGCCTTAAATTCTTTAAACATGTCAAAGAGCTCAGATTTCCTCTTAAGGAAATATATCCACATGTTCCTTGAGAAGTCATCTATCAATGATACATAGTACACATACTTACCTAGTGATGGAACCTTCACAGGTCCAAACACATCACTATGCACAAGCTCTCATATCTGTTGCGCCCTCTTACCACCTGAGGGGAAAATCACCCGATTCTGCGTCGCATGCACACAATTTCACATAAATAAAAATCCAAAGAGCTATTACTCATACCTTCTACAATTCCTTTACCATGAAGTATTCGAAGGCCCTTCTCTCCAATATGTCCAAGCGTTTGATGCCACAACATAGTCTTCTCTCCAGAGACCACTAGATTTTCTACTCCACTTTCAGGAACCACGGAACTGTTGCACCGATCAACAACAATGATAACTTGTAGCTTCTACACAGTTCTAATTCCAAATCCTCACATCAACACCAGTTCCCCAGAACCATCTTGAAGGTAATCTTCTTGAACACTGTTTTTACACTTGCATCATCCAACTTGCTTATAGAAATTAGATTTCTCACTAATGCAGCAATATGAAAAATAGCCGGAAGTGTTCTAACCCTTCCACCTTGCAACTTCAACTTTACTTATCCATGACCAATGATTCTAGCCTTCCTATCATCCCCGAATAGGACATCACCACCATGATATTTCTCATACTCGTAGAACTACTCTCTATGGTGAGTGAAGTGAAAGGATGCACTTGAGTCAATCAACCATCCCTCATGATTTACATGTGTACTTGAAGAAGCCAAGTACACATTCCCACCTTCATCTGAGGTGGTTTTCACCTCTACAGAAGGAGCATCATCATATCCCTTTCCTGTATTAGGAGCTTTAGATTTACATTCCCTTTTTTAGTGTCCTTCCTTTCTGCATTTCCAGCACACCACCTTTACAGGTTTTCCTCGAGATTTAGATCTCCCTCTAGATTTATATCTCCCACTTGATGACTTATTTCTGTTTCTATTCTAGGACCATCCTTGTACAGAAAAGGCATCACCATTCTGGCTCTCCATGTTTTTTTGTCTCATTTCCTCCGTCAGCAAGGATGTTGCTATTTCATCAAACTGCAGGCAGTTGCATTGCTACCTATTGCAATAACTAGACTATCCCACGAATCTAGTAGAGAACACAACAAACTCATGCACTTATCTTCATCTGAGATTTTAATATTAACAGATAATAACTAACTTACCATAATATTAAATGCATTCAAATGCTCTATCACCAAGTCTCCATCTTTCATCCTCAGGCTATACAACCTTTTTCGTCGGAACAATTTATTCACCAGAGACTTAGATTGGTACAAAGTCCCTAACTTTTCCCGCAAGGCATTTGTCGTACCTTCCCATGATACATTAAGAAATAATGAATCTGAGACACACAATCATATTGTGCTCTTTCCCTTCTGATCCAAATTCTTCCATTATTCATCAGACACTATTATTGGCTTACTACCTCGATCTACCGTGATCCACTAATGTTTATCAACCAACAGATCCTCCATCTTGAGTTTCCATAGCTCAAAACTATGACCATTAAATTTCTCGATCTCTATCTTTCCATTACTCTCCATTTTCTTTCACCACCAGAATTGATCTTGTAGATATCCCACTGAACAGGGTCTACCACAGGCCCGAGTGAAACCCCTTAGCAATAAAGGCATCTCCTTGAATCAAAAACAACTCTGATACCAAATGTAGGTTTTAATCCTGTACAGAAATCACCTACATATGAAATCTAGAAAAGAAAAAATAAACAATGTGAGAGCATAACACATAAAACACATATACATAGAGATTTTCTGCTGGATCCCAAAACTTCGACTACCAAATTGATTTTTCATTATGTTCCTTTCAATGCTACAATACATATTTATACATGTCGAAACATCCAATACCACAGACCGAAAACCATCATGTCCAAAACCATGTGCGAAAATCGTGCAGAAAACCATAGGTAGATCTGCTCAACCTAACATAGGCACCAAAAATAAAAGTTTCTGAGGTGCTACCCCAGACACCATAGATTGGGGTTACCTGCACCCCTCAAACTCCCTGTGACCCCCCTGCTAAGAACTTGGCACAATGAAGGGGGGGCTCTAGCCCCTTCTAACCCCATGGTTAACTATGTATGCTAGTCGTGGAAAGAATATAACACAACCCAACAAGTGTATGAGATGAAAAGTCATAAGTAAATATGACATCCAGTGTGAAGATGAAACAACTAACTAGCTTAAAGGGAAAAAGGTCAAAGACAAAAAGACAACCGAACCTAAATCATAGGGACATCAAACAGGAGTTCAATAGTTGTCTCTATATTCTTGCATGAATATATTTCCTTTTCCTAGATTAGTTTTCAATGCAGTTTGAGATATTTTGTAAATTCTTTTTGTATAAATACTTCATAATCCAAAGTAATTAGGTGTGGATTGTTGTAGCTTTGTAGATTATTTTGATGTTAAACCTAAGGGTGATTGTAGCAGTTTTCAAGTCAACAGACTAGAGCAAGTAATAAAAATATTGCACTACAGGATTCATGAGATGAGCTATTGTAGTGAAGTATATTCTTTTTCTGATTTTGCTACTTTCTTATGTGTTTCATAAAATTAAATGTTATTCAATTTTGAATGAATTAACTAGAAATATAACTCAGAACTTGTTTAAGTACACTCTATTTTGCACAGTTAGTCATTTATATGTTTTCCTTTGATATTTGAATTTGATAACCCTTAATTGCTCTGCCATCCTAGTTGATCTCTTTCATTCTCTTCATAATCTAGTCTAAGGAACCCTTAATTTCTCCTTGGATCCTATTAGAACCCATTTCACCATCCATCCTTTCAGATCTATATAACTCACCTATCTTTCCCTCTAGACACTATTTTGAAAGCTTGATCTAGTCCAGTTTGTTTGACATTCGACCCCATAGCCAAATGGTAAAAGACAGTCCTTTTTCATCTAAGTAAGTGATCCCACCACCCAAATTCAAATCAAAAACCACAGCACGTTAATAACTAGCCTCAAACCATTTTATCTAAAACAAAGTTAAATCATAAAGAGAGAGCCTTCTCTGAGATCAAGAAGGCTAGATCCTAATCTGCAGAGTTGGTTTGTGGTTACCTCTATCATTTCGTTTTCTGAACAAATTATAAGAAATTTTTGAGTGATAATAGTAACGAAGATAATGACCAGATGATATAGGCACAAGAGAAACAAGAAGAGGTTAATGCAATACTTCTTCAGAGTTTGTTAGAATTGCAGCGAAGAGCGATGCTATTGATCAACCATGGACATGAGAATAGAATGAATGGGGCATATGGAAGTAGCTCTCTTCATAGACAGTGGTTAGATAGATCTGATATAGTGAGAGATTGCAGGTTGTTGGACACTCCAAATAGAAGGGGTGATGAGAACATGTACTATTCTAGTTCTCATTCTAATAGACATCATTGTCATCATCACTATAATCCTTATATGAGGAATGATAGGGGATAATTTCTAGAGGAGTTCAATTAAGAAGAATCACATAATTTTGATGGAGATTTATAGAAGATGGAAGAAGCGGAGGCTTGGATACCTGGGATGAACAAATTATTTGAGTTGCATGAGTACACAGATAACATGAAGGCCAGAGTATCTATATTCAACATGAAAGGTAAAGTACACATCTGGTGGGAAGATGTTAAGAGGGTTAGATATATCTAAATAGATGAATTGAGTTGGTGGGAGTTCAAGGGGATTTTCAGGAAGAAGTACTTATCAGAGAGGTACTATGATAGTAAGGCCAAGGAATTCTATCAACTAAATATGGTATCAATGATAGACAAAGAGTACAGGACGAAGTTTCTGGAGCTATTGAGGTATGTATAGTGTCTTACTCATGATAACGATAAATTTAATCGATTTTTTAGTGGTTTTCCATTAGTATTTAGAGATCAGATTGAGTATGACAAGCCTCGGTCACTTGAGGATGTTATTGTGAAATTGAAGCATTATTATGAACAATAAAAGTATAAAAATCAATCTCAACAAGGATAAAAGTGAAAATACAAAGGTAAAGGTAAATGGAATCCTAAGATGACAAGGCCTTAGCATATAGATGAAAAAGAGAATGTGGCACCACAAAAGAAGTTTAAGTTAGCTTGATAGGGACATGAGTTGCAACAACAACATTGAGGTGTGGGTATTGGTCGGTTGGAGTGTTGGACATGTGGCAAGGAACACCTTGAGAGAGATTGTACACATAATTAGGGTGTTAGGCCTTAGATATATAATGCACAAGAGGCACAGAATATTGGGGATGTTGGGCAAAGCATTCCTCGTATCTATGCAATAGTGGACAATCATGGGCAGAACACCAGGCATCTATCATTGAGATGGATGGTAAGGTTTGTGATTAAGTCATTTCTATTTTGATTGATCTTGGATCTAATTATAACTATGTTAGTCTTGACTTCGTGGATAAGTTTGGTTTTAGTAAAGAATTGCATGGAGAGTATTCGTTAGTGAAGTTGGCTGTAGCTACAAAGAATTTAGCTCATCATTGGGTAAAAGGTTGCACACTTGACATCAGGGAGGATTGTGACATCTATGCAAGAAAATCATAGCTGTTGAAGAGGGTGTACGATATTTGTAGTACACATTTCTAGTGATAAGAGTAAGGAGGTTAAGGATACAGATGCGTTGATTGGGTACCCAATGTTGCAATAGTTTCAGGATGTATTTCTTGAGGACATTACAGAGTTTCCACCTGACAGGGATGTAGAATTTTCTATTGAGTTAGTGCTAGGGAAGACTACAACATCAAAGGCACCTTACACGCTGCACACTCCTGAGTTGTTCCAGTTAAAATGAATTTGAAGGAAATTTTGGACAAGGGATACATCATGCTAAGTGTATCACCTTATGGCGCACCAGTCTTGTTTGTGAAGAAGAAAGATGGGACTCTTAGATTATCCATTGACTACAAGAATATGAACAAAGTGACAATCAAGAATAGGTACCTATTGCTAAGGATTGATGACTTGTTCAATCAGCTAAAGGGAGCAACAGTGTTCTCCAAGATGACTTGAGATCAGGTTACCATCATGTACACATCAAGGAGTAGGACATTTACAAGTCTATGTTCAGGACCAGGTATGAGCATTATTATTTTGTTGTTGTTCCATTTTACTTAACTAATGCTCCAACTACATTTATGGCTTTCATCCATAGTGTGTTGTGCCCATATTTCAATAAGTTTGTTATTGTGTTCACTGATGACATAATGGTATATTATAAAAAATGAGGAAGAGGATGTCGAGCATTTAACATAAGTGTTGAGGTTTCTAAGAAGGTACTAGTTGGGCACACTACATTGGGCATGTTGTCTCTAAAGAGGGCATTGTAGTAGATCCATAGAAGATAAGAGTCATCATGGAATGGTTAGCTCATAAGAGTGTGGATGAGGTGAGATCTTTCAAGCGTTTGGCATGCTATTATCAGAGGTTCATCAGGAACTTCTTACAGACTGCTTATCCCATCACATCATTGGAGAGGACAGGTAAGAGGTTCGAATTGACAGAGTTGTGTGACACTAGCTTTGAGCGGCTTAAGTAGTTGTTGACACATGCACTAGTGCTATAAATTGTAGATATGGACAAAGAGTTTATGGTATGCACAGATGCTTGCAAGACAGGGCTTGGTGGAGTCCTTATGCAGGATGGACAAGTGGTATGGTATGAGTCCCAAAAACGAAATGGGCATGAGTATAACTACCCAAATCATGATCTTGAGTTAGTAGCAATCATACAAGCATTAAATATGTGGAGGAACTATCGTTGTGGAAGGATTTTTTTACTTATGAGTGATCACATTGGATTGAGGTATTTGTTTGACAAGCTGAATCTGTACTCTAGGTAGGCTAGATGGTTGGCCATGATCATTGAGTTTCATTTCAAGATGAGGTACATCAAAGGTAAGGAGAACATGGTGGCATATGCTCTAATGAGATGGTTAGAAGTAAATAACTTGGTAGCTATGAGCTCCTATGGGACAAATGTACAAGATAGGACCTTGTAGGTAGGTTAGCAGGTTTTCAAGTATATGGAGATCATGCATAGGTTATAATAGGGTGTTGGTATAGGTATAGGTGACAGTACAGGTATAGGTACAGGTTAGGTACAAGCAGTGGTACATGTATCAGTTGAAGTATAAGTATAAGCACATGTATAGGTGTAGGTGCACATGATATGGATTATTATCTTACAACAAATGAACTAGTCAAGTTTCGAGACAGGATATATGTATCGATAACGGTGAGCTCAAGAAGGTGATATTGAGGGAGTTTCATATAAAACCATATTTGGGACATCCAGGTTATCAAAAGACACTGAAAATAGTGAGGATATTTTACTATTGGCTGAATTTGAAGAGCGATGTAGTAGATTTTGTGGTGAGGTGTTTTAATTGTCAGTAAGCGAAGGCTGAGTATAAACACCTAGGTAGAATGATACAACCGATCACAATTCCAGAATGGAAATGGGAGGTTATTTTCATGGATTTCATGACAAGGTTGTCGAAGAAAGTTAGACAACATGATTCCATCATGGTTATCATGGACAGGTTGACAAAGGTTGCATATTTCATTCCAGTGAAGTCTACATGCTCAGTTAATGATGCGCGAGAGGTATTCATTAGAAATGTGGTTAGACTGCATGGTGTTCCAAAGAAGATTTTGTGAGATAGGGATGTGAAGTTCACTTCCAAGTTACAAAAGGAGATATTTGGAGGTTTGGGCATAGAGTTAGCCTTCAATAAATCTTATCATCCGTAGACAGAGGGATAGATAGAAAGGGTCAACATGATATTGGAGGACATGTTGAGGATGTATGTGATGCATCAGGAGCGGGAGTTGAAAGAGTACCTCCCCTTGGTAGAGTTCGCATAAAACAATGATTATGAGGAGTCATTATGGATGAATCCTTTTCGGGCATTTTATGGGCGGAGTTGTAACACTCCTATTAGTTGGACTAATCCATATAGTAGGGTATTGATTGGACCAGATATGTTGAAAGACATGGAATAGGAAATGCAGGTGATCAAGATGTATCTAAACGTAGTGCATGATATAAAGAAGATTTATGGGGGTACGAACAGGATTTTCAAGGAATTCTAGGTTGGGGAATAGGTGTACTTTTGCATCAAATCGAAGAAGTGCTCCTTGTCGATTGGATCTTGTGCCAAGATGGCACCACAGTTTTGTGGCCCCTTTAGTATCATTGAGAGGATTGGGAAAGTAGCTTATCAGCCTACACTACTTCTCACAGTGAAATTCCATGATGTTTTTCATGTATCTCTGTTTAAGAAATATGTTAAGGATGTTGATCATGTGATTGAATGGTTTGTATTGTAGGTGGAACCAGATGGAGAATTCTAGCTCGAGCCTCAGTGTATATTGTAGCAAAACGTGGTCATGCTCCAAAACCAAGAAATTGAGCAAGTTGAAGTGTAGTGGAAGCACTTTGAGCCTGATGAAGCAACATGGAAGATGGTGGATCAGATGCAGGTTATGTATCCTTCCTCTTTTCTAGGTTAAGGCAAAGCAATTTTGATATGTTGTTTTGGTATATGATTTGATGTGGTGTTTAGTATATGCTGTGATATGGTGTTTTGGTATATGCTTTTATATGGTGTTCTGGTATAGGTTTTGATATGTTGTTCTGGTATAGATTTTGGTACATTTTTTTGGTATATAGTTTGGTGGTATTTCTATATGTACATATGTATATGGCTGTAAATACCGCCATGAGATGTGTTATAAAGATCCAATAAGTGGTATGGGGGTAATGTCATTATAATTATGTTTTCATGTTACTATGATATCATGTGTTTTTGTTATCATGATGTTATGATGCCATGTGGGTTGGCACTTAGCAAGATGATCATTATAAATATCATAATGAGCTACGTTATAAATCTACATTATGTGGTATGTTGTCATGATACTTTTCTTTTGAGCATGTCCTTCATTGTAAATACTGAATTAAGTTATGTTATAAAGATCCATGATTAGTATGTCTTCATTCAACAAGTTGCTGAGGTATATGTGTGACTGAACATCGAGGACGTGTCCCCCAAGGGGAGAGTTCTGTAACAACCCTCATGAAAATTACATGTAATAAAAGTAAATAAAGACAAAAGAAATAACCAAAGTCGATTAGACATTTTATTCCAAGCTGAATGTTGGGTAACACATCTTAGTGTGGCATGTTCATTTGATTGTTTATGGCTAAGAAAATTGGCAAAGGCAATGGCCAAGGCTCTGCAAAGAAAAAATGACGTTTTTGGCACATTTATTTATGAAAATAATGGAAATTAGGAGAAAAGGAAGCAGAAAGATCACAAGTTTCATGTGAGAAGGAAAATAATGGAAAATGAAGAAAATAGGCGCCTGATTCATAAAAAGACTTTTAAGCATTAGTTGGTAACCCTTTTTCAATTGACTTTTGGAGCACTTTCATTATTATCTCTCTCTCTCTCTCTCTCTCGCTATTGGAAACATAGATTTCTCGTGCAACATTTTGGAATTGGAGGAAGAAAGTCAAAGAAGGTAAGAGGAAGCAAAGATTAAGGAGGGAAAAGTAGGATCAAGGAGCTACAACAAGATTCATTGGAGATATTGACTTGTATGTGTATTTTCCTTTCTAGATTTAGAATGCATGGTATTCCATGTGGTTCTTTGTTGTTATGACATGCATTTTACTAGGTGTAACTGTGTTTTCAGCCTAGCCTTGCCATTTACAGATAACCATGGTATAATGGGGTTCTCATGTTTTGGTTGAGCTGGATTGCCAGATGGATTTGAAGCTTGGTGGGGGTGGATCTTCAAATGATAGAGACATGGCCTAGTGGTACGTGAACCATACTACAGACCAAGGTAAATTCACTGGCCTAGTGACCCCTGAGCAAGACTATGGCTTATGGTAATGCCAGGATTGTGGTGCTTCGATGGGCCAAGGAATACTTGCTAGTGAATGGTACGCTATACAGTAAATCCATGAGGTGGTTTACTCTTCGTTGTGCTTAGTAATCCCAGGTTTGGTATATGTAGTAAATCTTGGAGAGTAGGTCTCTATTTATGGCCTAGTGATCACGGTTTCGATTGCGGTAAAGTATGAAAGACTAACAGACAGGAAAATTCCTCATGTTGTGGGTGGAGAAATCTGGTGGCATCCATGCTTATTTGGCCTAGTGATCAGGTGGAGATCACAGTAAAGCATGTTATGATGTGTTCATTGTGTTATCCTAGTGATTCAGGATGGATTATGGTAAAGCTTCGTTTCTATTGATGAGGGTGAGGTGGTTTAGCGTAGGTATGCCCTCATTGGTTCTTCTAGTTTGAATCCCACATTCATGCTTGGAATATGGGAGAAGGTTTAATGGCTGAAGAGAGATTGGGGCTCAACCATTCTATGGTCAGGTGGGATGTGGTAGTCCCATCTCCAATTGGGTTATTGCATTGATTAATGAGAAATTAATTCCCTTTATTTTCTCTGTAAATGTATTGATCTATATGTGGATCTCATGGCTAATATGCTTATGATATTTCTTTGCCTACTATGATGGTTAGATGTATGTTTTATGACATGAGTTATGTATCACTCTCAACATGTTTTTACTTGTGAATCAATGGATAATGTATCTATGGCCTAATATATAATAATGTTGCAAATAACATGAGGGAACAATGGTTCATAGCGATTCTCACATAAGTATGAGATCCCTACATTAAATTCATTTGTTTACACCTGTCGTTTACATATTAATGATATGTTTGATGAAATACATGTCATGGCTAGTAGGGTCTAGTTAATATCTTACTCAACTTATTTCTTTTGCATGATTGTTTCAATGTACTTTTACAAATTTTAATCTATCACTCCATTCTGGGTAGTGACATAGGCTCTCAGCCCGAAAAAGTGGCTTAAATCTTGAGATCACTTACACATAACTCACAATTTTAGTCTCTAGTGAGTGGCACACAATTTTTCCTATAGCATGGGAGCAACTTAGGCCTAAAATGTCTAGAAAATTAGTGGGATCGAGGGAGAGGTTGTCTAAGTGGCTAACTTGTCTCCTGAGGATTCTAAAGCTGATGTTGGATGATTGTGTGTGATGTTTCTGTCGATTCCACTTCCTTAAGGTCACACATGAAGTCAAATCCAATAATAGTAGACTCTTGTCTCATGTTTACCCCAATTAGATAGTTACTTGGGTAGATGTGGGAAGAGGGTGTTACAATAGGTGTGACCCACTTATGAGGCTTACTCCACCACCATAGGTTGCTGGGTTTTTTACATTCTTTCCATGACTACCATCATGTGTTGTTACATTGCATCATGCATAGCGTGGGAGGTCGCAAGGGGTAGTAGGCCCGCTACATAGGGTTTAGGGCACTGCCCCAGGATTTTTTTATACGGACCCAATAAGAGTTGGGATGACCCAAGGAAACATGGTGGGCATACCTACCCATGGTTTTGTACATGGTTTTGGTCATGATGGTTTTTCCACATGGTATTTTATAGATCTGGTATTTTATAATCCATGGTTAATGATTGGGGTTTATGAATTCTTCGACATGTAAATATATAAATTGTAACATTGAAAGGAATATAATGAAAATCAAGTTTCTTTTTCGAGTTTGGTTTCTAGGAGAAAATCATTGTATATATGTTTATGTTCTCGTCATTGTCTATTTTTTCTATTTTAAGAATTTGATTGGAGGTAATTTCTATACAAGGTTAAAACCTACATAGGTGAGACTCATGAATTAGTTACACCACTTTGGTGATGGTATTTTAGCACACAACTAAGCATGAGAGACACACTCTTAATAATATGCCATTCCACATCAAACCCTAGTTTTCTAATGGGGAATTATTAATGGGATAGAAATGGCTTTTTCATAGATACCAACAAAACATGACTTTGAATTACAAGAAACAAATGGAGACAAACCAAGAGGGAAACCATAATAGTAAGTGTCCAAATACAAATAAATGAGAAGAAGACTTGAATACTTTTGGGGTTAGTTGACTCTAAAAATTCTGGTCCTACAAATTGATGTAAAATAATTGAAGACTAAGGGGAAGAGGAAGTTGGTTGTTTTTCCCATTTTCATTTCCACCTAAATTTTATTGTCTCGTTGTGATGGGATGCTCTCTCTTATAATGCCTTTTTCATGATGTATTATAATAAATAATGGGGGGATGACTAATTAATATTATGAAATTTTAATATTTCCCTCACAATAATTCACCACCCCCCACCCATTAGTGTGACTTTTGGGAGAACATAAATTATCATAATCTATTAACTTTTAAAACCCCTCGTGACTTTTGGGTGTTCCATGAAGTAGGGGTCGAGTCTAAGATGATCACCAACAAAGTTCTAGAAACATAATTACAGTAGCGGGAAATTTGTAGAAATTCACATTGATTAAGATTAGAATAAAAAATATAGTGGAGTAATGGAAACTTAAGGTGAACAAGAATATTAAGCACATTAGAGAAAGTAAGGTGAACTTGTCTTTTCGAGTGGATCAACAAAAGTTTTCCTATGGTTAGAAGTGTGAGGAATTATTTTATTAATGGATCACTTGGAATTATGAGAATCCCTCACACTGAAACCCCTTAGCCACCACCACGATTTGTTTTTAATATTTTACTTATTTATTTTGATTAATTGAGAATCTCACCTAAATAACCCACAATAATACTAATATCATCGGAGTTTCATTACTGTTGATCGTTTATGTCTATTGATAATGATTGATCCCTCAAATAAGATTTTTTTTTTATGTTGTTGACTATCCATTCAACATTTATATCTTATTCTTGTGATGTTGTTATGTTATTTCACTTAATGTTAATGAGTTGTAATTATCAATATTTAATTCTATTTATTCTATACTCTTTTTGAAGTTGAATATTGAAAGTAACATTCTTTTCTTTACTTTACATATGTTTAATTGAAGAAATTTATTAATCATAAATTTAATAGATTGTATCATATTTTTAATTAGGGTTAGTAGATAATCATTAGAAAGTTAATTTACTACATCTTAGTACCCTTAGTTATACCTAATCACATAGCAATTCTTTGAAGAAAAATGCTCTGAAACTCCATGAAATACCAAGGTTGTTACTCCTTACCACAAAGCATAATATTACTCCAAATAGATTTAAGATTGATTGGGACTTCTCTACGTATTGATCCCTACTCTAGATTCAAAGATATTATGCAACATGAAGGTAATAATTGAGATTAATAGACAATCCTTTTCTAGGAGAACACATTAAATTTCACTACTGGTCCATAAATTCATGGTGAATTTGCAAGTTGGATAAGGAGTTCAAAAGGGAACACATTAAATATAGTGGATGGCTAAAAATTCCATCAAGGGTTTTGACAAATTCACAATTTTTTATAGATGAAGATTCCATTACATGGAAAATTTTACCATTGCTGATAATGATAATACCATTGAGTGTTTAGTGATTTGGACTATGGTAAGATATTAAATTTTGTGGGCAAAATAAAATATAAGAGGATTTTTATGAATTTGTAAAGGTTCTAAAGGTAAGATGACAATTTTTGCATGGTTAAAAATACCATTGGGGGTTTAATTTTTTTTCAAGTTTCTAAAAGTTATGTGATATATTCTCCTAATGTCTAATAAAGCCTTTGGGGCTTTGGAATTTGAGCATGGGTTATTTCCACATGTGAGATTTATTTGCATATTAGATTTATTATTATTTAATAATGGTAAAATATATTTACATTGAGTTAATCTAGTGATTTTTATTTAAACCCCACTCATGCTAATACACATAAATAAAATTGAGTGTAGTTAATAAATGAAATGGTCTTGTTGAATGGCTTTGGGATTCAATCACCGCCTTGATTTGGTGTGACACTTGGACTTTGTTTCTACATCATATAGCATATGATTAATTCTTAGTACCACTAACATGGAACCTAAAGGTGAAATATTCAAATGACTATATCTTAATATTAAATTGAAATCTTCTTAAATAAAGTGTATATGGTTAGAAATATCTTTATGAGTAAAAGGTGATGTCAATCTCATAAAACAATTTTGAATGTAATGTGAAAGTCCAAAGTTTGATACCTAGTACCCTAAGCAAGCTACAAAATGGGTTGAGTATGTTACATTAAACATTTATTATATTAGAGCTCCAATTTGTAAAATAAATGTTATTAGTAGATTATAAGATTTTAAACCAATTGAATTTCCATTTTGGTTTTTTAACATTTAAGTATATTTCCTTTCATTTTTTACATCAAAATGGATGTTTTCTTGTATAAGTTAATAGAATAAGAAAATTAAATAGTTTGAAAAATTATCAAGGAATTATTATTTCTAAATTAAAAAGGAAATAATTCTTCTAGCCATCAAAGAATTATTATTTTTTATATTTCATATTTTTAATATGATTATTTTGTAGCTAGAAACCATTGATAAGTCACAAACATTGTCTTCAGTTGTATCTAATCTAATCTGATTTCCAATGATTCTATTATAAAAAATGTCCAAATAAAAAAATGGTACATTGCTTAAACTTTTACTCCCATAGGAGAGGTGAACATAATCTATGTCCCAATGACTCCTAACTAGTACAAAACGTTGTATAATTATAACAGAGTTAAGGAAAAGAACAATCCACCTAAAATATGCATTTTCAATAAAAAAAAAAAAAAGGCAAAAGACTACTTTTCAGATAAGCTAATATCATGAAAGAAGTTAACAAGCCCAAAAATCTATCAACCAAAACCAATAATAAAATTGAAGAAAAAATATCAACATTTTAAATCTAAAACATTAATTAAACTTTATAACCTCAAAAGAGAAAACCAAGTTTAAAAAACATTGAATGGAAAGAACAAAATGGATATATAATGAAAGAAAATAAGAAAAGGCAAAAAGATCTAAACAATCTCAAAAAGTATTTGTATTCAATTCTAAGAAAAACTAAGAAAATTTGTAAGTGAAAAAATATTTAAAATCCATAACCAGAACAAAGTTACAAACTCAACTAAAACTCTATGGACTTTTTCTTTTTTAGAGGTCTCAAAAAATATGATTTTCATGCTCATTTTGAAAGGTGTTTTTTTAGAGGTCTCAAAAAATATGATTTTCATGCTCATTTTGAAAGGTAAAGATGCAAGACCAACTTTTTGGTTTGTTTAAATTTTGACTTTTTTTAAAATGTTAGTGATTTTTCATGCCAATTTTGAAAAGTATTGATGTACCATCAACTCCTTTCTTGGGGCCTTATTTCTCAGACTTTTAATTCTATTATGTATGAGATCTCCATAATTTTTTGAAATGTTGGTGATTTTCACATTGATTTTGAAAAGCTTTTATGTAACATCAACCTTCCTATTTGTTTTGACTGGGGAGGGGGGTGGGAGATGAGGAGATGACATTTTGTTGACACATTAAATTTTCTTATGCCTTTTATATGCACATTCTTTTCAAAATGTTGGTTATTTAACCATTTTTAAGTTGTATTCTTCTTCTTCTTTGTTTTGTTCATGCAATTGGTTTTAAAGTGTTTTTAAGTTTTTCAATTTTTTTGTGAAGTTAAAAAATAATAATAAATAAATATTTTACAGTAACTGCTTTTATATATTTATTCTCTCTTTATTTAATAGGTAATATACATCAAATAATTGTTCCTGGAAAAAAAGAAAATGAATAGAAAAAAAAGTGAAAATATGGCAAATTCTATGACATTTTTTTTTAATTTTATGTCCAAAAATAATAATATATGATTTTTTTTTATTTTTTTTCCAAAATAACGATTCCCATAAAATTTTAAAGTAAAAATAACCAAATAAATCTTAAAATAAAAATAAATAAATCAAAACATAAATAAAAATAAAGAAGTCAAAATAACAAATAAAAAAGATTTCTTAAAAATTTAACCGGAAAAAATTAAAAGTATTTGAAAAATTTAAAAACAAATATCTAAAAATAAAGAAATAAATAATTAAAATATCTAAACTAGTTAAAGTCATATTTTATTAAAGAAAAATTGGGAAAGAATTAAGATATATATTTTAAAAAAACACACCACGTTTAAAATATAAACAAAATTAAGAAAAACCAATTAAAAATAAATAATAATAAATATTAAAAACATATTATACATTTAAAACAAATTAGAAAATAAAAAATATAAATAAAATATAAATTTTTAAAAATTAATAAAAATTTAAAAAAACAAAAAATAAAACTAAAATAAAAATAAATAAACAGATTAGTTGTACCACCCTTGCCTCAGCACCAAAGAGACCTCACATGTTGGTATGAGTACAGGACCCGCTCTTGCCATAAGCACGGGACCCTCTGGCACTGCCTTTGGGGTGGATCAGCCCAAAGTATGTTTATATATATAATTTTTTAAAATTGTTTTTTAATATATTTTCTAATTTCAATTTATGTTTTTTCATTTTCTAATATATTTTTTGGATTTTTTTTTATTTTTTTTTATTTTTTTACTGTATTTTTCATATATTTTCTTTATTTAATTTTTTAAATCATCTCATATTCATATATTATATATATATATTTAAAAGAAGAAAAAAATGTAGTTTTATTAAAAGCCAAATTAGTGCTTAACTGCTTGCACTTATAACATGCAATGTAAACTCAAACCAAAATTACATTTAGACAAACTCACCTTCATTTTTCTACTTTTCCCTTTTGAATATTTTGCCAACCTCTAGAGTTTGGGTTTGAAATTACCATTGCCATTTCTTGGCCTTTAGACTTTGAGGGTACTTCTTTATCTGACTTTGAAGTCTGAGATATATTTGCTTGTTTTCTTCCAACCAATTCTCCATTACTCCATTAGTGAGGTTGTTTTTCTAAGGCATGGATCAATGCTAACTCATTTCATTTCTTTATCTTGTCTTCTAGGTTCATTGTGTTTCTTTTCACCGTCCTCCACTTTGGAAACTTGTTTTTTTTTGTTTAATGATTCTCATCCATTTCTTAGTCTTCGTCATTTACAAGATGTGGATATCGAAACTAGCACCCCTTTAGCTTTTGGGATTTTTTCTTTGTTGTTCTACTTGTTTTTGTTGTTTAATGATTCTCATCCATTTCTTAGTCTTTGTCATTTACAAGATGTGGATATGGAAACTAGCACCCCTTTAGCTTTTGGGATTTTTTTTGTGGTTCTTTTTGCTTGTGGGCAAGTATTTTACAAATTCCCTATTTGGAGACAAATACTGTTAACCATGATTTGACTATGTTGTCCATGATTAACACTAGCTTTAATATGGATTCATTATGCATGTTCATGGTTGATTAGGATTAAAGGTGGTTGACCATGGGTTGATTATGAAGTTCATTGTTTTCCATGCTTGCTTATGATGTGCATGGTTTAATCTTAGTTTGAGTATGGTATATAATGGAATGAGTATGCTTAACCATGGTTTGATTATGGCTTCACTATGGTTAACCATTCTTTAACTATTGTTGATTATTGTTTGACTACTATTGATCATGTTTTAATTGTGTTTAATGATGGTTAAGAATGGTTTGACTATGTTTGACCATGACTAAGTATTTTTGATCATGATTTACCATGTTTAACTATTGATAAACATTGTTGACCATGTTTAACTATCATTAAACATGGTTGACCATGGTTTCACAAAGGATGACCAAGGTTTCATTATATTTTACCATGGTTGAGTATGTTCAACAATAATTAACTATGGTTGACTATAAATAACCATGGGTTGAATATGGATTAACCATGTTTGACCATGGTTTATCAATCCTTTTCTATGGCTACCATGGTTTGCCACTAGGAAAATTAGACTAGATATAAAACTTCAAGTTTTTTGTAACTAAGATAAAATTTTCTTGAAAAAAAAAAAAAAAACAAAAACAAAAAAAACAAAAAAAACAAAAAAAAATACTCAACTATACTATTAGGCCTTTAGCCTTTAGGCTATTATTAATGATAAAGTATAAAATATTATAGATATAAATAAATAAACAAAATAAATTATAAAGTATCTTCCAATCTTCTTGAATTCAAAAGGCTTCTAGTAGAATGGGCTCAATGTTATTGTTACGTGGGAAACCTCCCTCAAGAGTGAACGACCATTAGACTCTCTATGTAGCCGAACCTACAATACATGGAGGATATGTGTTGTCACAAATCATTCAACATATGAAGGATCTCTTCTATGGATGAATTTATATTCACTAAGACTATTACTAGAAATAAATTTAAATGCTAGTAGATATCCACTATGTACATGTGTTAGGTGTAGCATGAGCTGGTGTGACTAGCATAGGAGACACAGTCCACCACCATAGCGAAGACTTTTGAATTTTTTGGACCATATGGGAGGGAAACATTTTAGCACACAAATGAGCCTCAGAGAGCCACACACTCATAATATGCCACTCCACATCAAACCCTAGTCCTATAATGAGGAATTATGATTGAGAAAGAAAACTAGTTTGCATATACACCAACAAAGCAACACTTTGAATTGCAAGGAACAAGTGGAGACATAGCAAAAGGGAAAAAATAATAGTAAGTGACCAAACAAAAATAGCAAAGAAGGAGACTTGAATACTTTTTTGGGTAGTTGATTCTCAAAGGTCCACACCTACAAATTGACCTAAAATAATTGAAGACTTCATAGAAGAAAAAGTTAGCTCTTTTCTAGCATTTGGGTTTTCACCTTAAACTTTTGGTTATCCTTGTGATGTGATGTTATCTTGTACTTTTCTTTTGTGATGATGCATTATAATAACAAATGAAATAATTATTTTTATGAGGTGCTAAATGAGTGGATGATTAATTAAGATTGTGCTCACAGTGACTCATTACCCCAACTTTGAGTGTGACTTTTGGTAGAATATAATCAATCTTCATCTACCTAGCCATGGTGACTTTTAGGCCTTCCATAAAGTATTGGTCAAGTGTACGATGATTAGCAACAAAGTACTAGAAATTACAGTAGGGACATTTGTAGAAATATACATTGATTGAGATTAGAATAGAAAATATATTGTAGTAGTGAGAACCTAAGGTTAACTAACATATGATGAACATTATAGAAATTAAGGTGAATTTGTATTTTCCATTGGATCAATAGATTTTTCCATATAGTTGGAATTCTGAGGAATTATTTTACTAGTGGATCACATAGAATGATGATAATCACGAACACTAAAACCCCTTAGCCACCACCATGATTTTTTTTAAATATTCTACTATATTTATTTTTAGAAATTAAAAGGGGAACCCTAGGAATGGAAATGATGGGCCTTTGGATTAGAAGACCTATAAATTGTAAAAAAAAACTACTTTTGATTAATCGAGAAGCTCTAAAGAATCCACAATCCTAGTAATATCATTGGAGTTCCATTATTGTTCACTGTTTATGTCTATTGCTGATGATTGATGCCTCAAGCAAGGGTTGTTGTTTATGTTGTTGATTATTCATTCAACATATATATTATATTCTTGTGATGTTATTATTGTATTTAATTGAATGTTGATGGGTTGTAATTATCCATATTTAACTCTATTTATTGTATATTCCTTTTGAGGTTGAACATTGAAAGGAATATTATTTTCTTTACTTTCCATATGTTCAATTAAAGCAATTTATTAACAATAAATTTAATAGACTTTATAACATGTTTAATTTGAGTTTGTGGATGATCATTATAATGTTAATTTAGAATACTTTAGTACCCCTTGTTATACGTAATCAAATTAAAAATTAGTTTAAATTGAAGATTCCCTACAACAAAATTCTCTTAAATTCCATGAAATACCAAGGTTGTTAGGCCTTAGCCCAAAGGATAGTACTACTCCAATTAGAGTCAAGTGTGATTGAGCCTTCTCTTGGTATTAATTCCTATTGTTGATTCAAAGATATTCTTTAACATCAAGGCAATAGTTTAGATTGTTAGAGTAGCCTCTTCTAAGAGAACACATTAAATTTCGTTGACCCATGATAAATGCATGGTGAATTTGCAAGTTGGATGAAGATTTCAAAAGGTAACACATTAAATATAGCCCACAACTTAAAATTCCATCTAGTGTTTGAAATATTTGAGAAAACTTTCTAACTGAAATGTCTATTTCATGGCAAACTTTACTAATGGTTGATAATACCATTGAGGGTTTAGTGATTTGGACAAAGATAAAATATTAAATTTTGTTGACAATAGAAAATGTCATCAAGGTTTGAAGAATTTGGAAAGGTTCTAAGGGTAAGATTACAAAAAAATTTGAGGGTTGAAAATACCAATGGGGGTTTAGAAAAAAATTGAAGGATCTAAAAATTATTTGGCATATTCTAATAATAACTAATGAAGCCTTTGGCACTTTGGAATTTTAGCATGGGAATTATTCCCACATGTGAGCTTTATATGTGTGTGGGATTTTTTTTCTTCTTTTTTTTATGATTCAAAAGAGAAACATTATATTATCATCAATTAGATAGAGAGTACAAAAAAGAGTTGTGTGCCCCTGTTAGGTTCACTACACACATGGGGGAGATCTAGGGGTGGGAGAGATAAGAGAAAATGCAACCAAATAACCATTATTTGTTATAGGCTTACTAACCTTATATTACAAGAAGATGACAGAAAAGACCAAGAACCTAGGATAAAAATCTCATGGAGAGTGCTAAGGTGGAAATCTAGGAGGGCCTCGACATGCTCATGCATATGAAAATAAATGTGCTCCACTTGGGCCTCGAGATCATTTGATCGATCATTTATGTGCCTATAATTGTGATGGATACTCTCAAGCAACTCCATAGTTTCACTGAGGAAAAATTGGATGCCATTAAAATAGGCCACCAATTTGTTCCATCCTTCATATATGTGATCTCTCATGATGTTGAGGTTAGCCTAGATGGCTCCCAAATGATCTACAATTGTTTCCAATGAGGCTACAGCCTCCCCTCTTCCAGGAGAAGGCTCATGAGGTTGAGATACTGCATCCATTCATTCACTATTGATTTTATACTCAATAGTTTACCTCAAATGAGTGTGCTATCATCGAGCATGTCCCAAATACCCTACTCCATGGCAAGGCTTCCCATGTTGCTCAGGCATGAATGTTCGCTCACGAAAACCACCACTGAGAATAACCATAGAGGGAATATCCTTCGAGGAGGAGATTACCAACTGCACACACCCTAGCCCCCATGAATGATACCGCACATGACGTGTTATGGCTTTACAACAGTGACCAAGCCTAGCCTTCAAACGAAGCTAGATAAAAAAACACATTGGTGAATATCCTGAATGATGCTATGCTATTATCAATCCACATGCGTAACATGGGAGGGTTAATGACAAGTCTCAACCCAAAACAATAAAACCACACACTCAACAACTCACTCAGTCCTTCACTACACACCACGAGGAGGCAATTAAATAGGGAATTATTTGTTGCCTTGCAACTAGAAAAACACCCTACTTTGCTAACTTTTCCAACGAGCCTCTACATAAATGAGTGCCACCCCAAACCATGACTAACGATGAGAGAATTATGTTTAGAAATCAAATATGGCCATGCAAAGGGGCATTCCTTCATCAAAGCAATGGGAAACACAAAATTTCAAGCCACCAGGAGCAACCACACTAAAGGGAAAAACCTTAACCAAATAAAAATAAGAAGTTGGAGAACCCCAAGAATGCACCAAACTAAGAAAGCCCTCTTACGATAGCTCCTCGGGTTTCGTTCTTCATACCGAACCTTAATGCAGCATAGAGGAATAAAACCTCCAAACAGTCAAGGACCCCATATGAATACACACCAGGTCGACACAGAAGCCACAGTGCGAGAGTGTGAACACTCCATACAGGTCCAACCGCCTCATGGCCCTCGCAACCTAACCCAATCGTTAACTTTATCATCTTCCACCCTACCTGCAAAGTTCATTTCCCAGGAAAGACAAATCGTTATGGTATCACCACCATGAGATATAAAAACTAGAGGTGGGTCTAGAGTGTTTGGTCGACCATCAACCTATCACATCACTTTATGGTTCAGAATGATTACACCTACTAAAAGTGTAGGGGATTAATACTAAAACTGCATGGGATTATAAATCCAAGGGTGTAACACTATAAACCAAAAGTATGTGAACCCTAAGATAAATATTATAAAGACTAAGATAAACATGGTTAACCATTGTTGATCATGGATGATTTTCATATTGACACAACCTTTCTCACAATGCAACATTCTACTATGGTTGACCATGATTAATTTTCATATTAAGGCAATCTTTGTCACAAAGGGTTGTTTGAACATGGTTGACACTTGTTGATTTTCATAGTGAGACAATCTTTGTCACAATGCGGGAGTCCACCATGGGTGACAATAGTTGACAATGGTTGACAATGGTTGGCATAATGTGACATTGAACCAAGAGGAAATCTTCATCATGATGTGACCATGATTATTGACCATGGTTGATTTTCATATTGAGACAATATTTGTCACAATACTAAAAGCCCAAGGGATTATAAACCTGATGGAGTAATATTAAACCCATTGGTTTAATACTATAGAACCAAGGTATATAAACCTAAGATAAATATTATAAACCCTTAAATAATCATGGTTGACCATCGTTGACCATGGTTGACAATGATTGATTATAAAACTAAGCGATTTATATTAAACCCTACGATTAATATTATAAACCCTATCAATAATGTTATAGTATAGGAATATGAACCCTTAGTTTAAAAAGGCAAGGCATAACAAATTTATAAATGCAAGCTACTAATAAATTATATATATATATATATATATATATATATATATATATATATATATATATATATAAACATTTTTTCTAATAGTTAACCTTAATAGTAATAGTAATGTTAATATATTAATTAATATTAATATATTATTGTAAATATCCTTAAATTAATGTTATAAAACATTTTGAATTATAAATTATTTATAATTAAATTATAAAAAATATATGCTTTAATATTTTTTTAGATTATTAATATTATAATTAGTAAAATACTGTTATTTATTTATAATATTTAGTAATATGATATTTTATTGTTGATGAACCCTTCAAAGTACTTGGTTGAAAGCCAAATTGTAAGACCATTTTATGTTATAGCACCATTTTATTACTTTATTCTTTTTATTAAATATATCAAAATAGATATAATTATTAAAATAATTAAACTTATTAACTTATTTCCTTCTTAAATTCTATTCTTAATCTAAACACAATTTCAACCCTATTGATAAAGACGTAAAGTATTATAAGGTATAAGCATGGTGTAATTGAGCATGATCAAAGTCGACAGACCTCCATGCTCCTGGAATTTGTGACGATGGTGAAATTTATGTATCAAAGTTGATTGTATAGTTGAAAATAATTAATACTATTTTGTATTAATGGAGAAATGGTTACACAAGTTGTAACATATCTCCTTAGTTTAGGATTTGTTCCTAGAGTTTAGGATTTTGGTTGCAACTTCCTGTTGTACTTAATGATGTAATCTTTCATTCATGGATAGTAGAGTGTACGGAAAGAGTTCTCTTTGTTTGAGTGCAGTCTCCATGTGCAGTACTCATCTCTGAGCTGCAACTCCTTTTTCAATTCAAATCTCATTTTTATCTTGGTATCAGAGCACAGAGTAGGGACAACCTTAATTTTTTTTTAGGGTGCATCATTGATTATAGAACTATAGTGGCGATGGTGTATATAAGAGCATTCGTAGAATGAGGTGGAATGTAGTAACACCTGAAGCACAGGTCTCAGATGACTGATCATCTCTGAGCGCAAGAAAGGGTTGGCGTGGTTTCGTCGCGAACAGTTGTGCCATTTTTGAGCGAAAAGTGGGGTTGGCGCGGTTTATTAAGGAACAGTCATGCCATTTGGCGTGGTTTTGAAAGTGATAGTCATGACAGCACGCTAGAAATTTTTATTGGCACGGAATTGAGAGTGATAATCACGCCAATTTCGTAAGACGCATCGATTTTGTTTTCGGCGCAGATCTTTTGTTGTCAAGGAGCACCAACTTCTTTCTCTTTGGAAAATCTGCAATTTTTTGCGGATCGGCCTTGCCCAGTGGTGGCACTTTGAAATTTCAGATCTGCTAGGTGGTAGCAGATCGCATTTGCATGGTGGTGGCGCATTGGAGTTCCGAATCTGTTCGGTGGCAGCAGATTGGATATGCTTGGTGGTGGCGCATTGGAGTTCGTAATTTGTTTGGTGGCAACAGATCGGATTTGCCCGGTGGTGGTGCATTGGAGTTCCTGATTTGTTTGGTGGCAGCAGATCGGATTTGCCCGGTGGTGGCTCATTGAAGGTACAGTTTTTTGTTTTCTCAGAACATAGGTTCGGATCTGGTATGTGGTGATTTATTTTTAGTGTGTCCTGAAAGTGTTTAGTTGGATAGACTTATTCATCAGAGGATCAGAAATTTTATCAGTCTAATATGAATAACAGTATAGAATCGTTTCTCCACGAGTCTGGAAAACTCGATGGATCAAATTTCTCCAACTAGAAATTCAAGATGCAGACTTTACTTGAAAGTGCAAATGCGCGGTTGATCATTATAGGAAATGAGTTGAGACCACGATCAGCTGCACAAGAACAAGACTGGGATAAACGAGAGACAAAAGAAAAGGTCATATTGAAGATGTTCGTCAAGGACAATGGTATCCCACATATTAGAGAATGTAAATCGACCACTCACATTTGGACGACAATCAAAAACCTATACCAGACACAGAATACAAACCGTGTCTTGTCACTCAAAGGCAAGTTGTTTGCATTGAAGATGGAGGAGAATGAGTCTGTTGCTGGATTCATTGCTAAAGTCAAAGACCTGAAGGACAAATTGGGAGATATCAAAGAGAAATTTTCTGATACAGATCTGGTCACGATCACGTTGAACGGAATGACTGATGAATACCAGGTTTTTATCACAGGGGTGTGAGCAAGAGAGAAAGCCCCTGCATTTGAAGAGCTGACAGGGATTCTACTACAGGAAGAAGAGCGACGACAAAATTTGAAATAAAAAAGCAATGACCTTGCTCTAATGGCAAAAAGGAGAGAGTATAGAGGGAAGCATCATCAGCAACTGCAGCAGCAACAACAGAAACGAGTCAACACATTTTAGAAGAGACCACTTAAAGGTATGTCTACTAATAATTTTCCCAGCAAGAAATGTTTTTACTGTGGAAAACCTGGTCATCACATTAAAGATTGTTATAAGAGGGAGGCACACGAAGGAATAAACAAACAGAGACAACATAAGGGTTACTTTGTTGAGGAAGAAGAGGACCATAGCCACGAACTTCGACTATTTATAGTCAATTATGCCCTTTCAGCTTCAAAGAGAGATGAGGATGACATATGGTATGTCGACTCTGCCGCATCCTCACATATGACTCGTAAGAAGGACTGGTTTGAATTTCTTGAAGAAACTTCATGTGGGTCAAAAATATATTTAGGAGATGATAGTGTATATGAGATCGAAGGATATGGTGACATTTCTATAAAGTTACCTAGCGATAACATTAGACACCTTAAAAATGTATTGTATGTTCTAGGAATTAAGAAAAATTTGGTCTTTGTCTCAATGATTATTCATGAGGACATGCAAGTTCAATTCTTTAAGAATAACTATGTCATTAAGGATAGCTTGATGGAAATAGTTGCAACAGTAGTATGCGTAGGGAGCCTGTACAGACTAGATGCGAAGAGCATGCCACATCAAGCAATGGTTGCAGCTCAATCGACAGCCGAAGATCTCTGGCATCAGAGATTTTGCCATCTTAATCTGCAAGACCTCATTCTACTTCAGAGAAAAGGTATGGTTGATGTACTTCCTATTTTCCATAATGTTAAGTTGGATTGTGATGGATGTGCATTAGGGAAAATGCATAGAGAAGAGTTCCCTTTACATGTTAATAGAAAGGAAAGAGATATTTTAGAACTGGTGCATACAAACCTCTATGGACCTATGCAAAGTAGGTCATTAGGAGGAGCATATTACATTATCTTATTTACAGATAATTGCACTAGATTTTCATTGGATATACTTTCTAAGTAAAAAGAGTCAAGCCTTTCAGTATTTTAAAGAGTTTAAATCCATGGTAGAAAACGAGACACGAAAAAGGATAAAAATTCTCCGCTCAAATCAAGGGGGAGAATACAGGTTGGGAGAATGAATTTATGCAAGCATAATGGGATTGTGTAATAGTTTACAGTGCCCCACACTCCACAACAGAATGGAGTGGCAGAACGGAAGAACAAAACTCTTGTGGAGTGCGCAAGGAGCATGCTTCAAGGTAAGGGTCTATCAAATGGTCTTTGGGTAGAAGCTATTAACACTACTGTGTATTTAAAGAATAGGAGTCGTACTAGATGTCTAGGCTTCAAAACCCCTTTTGAAGCTGTTATCACAAAATCATGTACTGATGGCTACTAATCAGTTAGACTCTATGTAACTATTTCAGACCAGACTCTTGGCTAAGGATTAGCCTCCCTAACTTGAGAGGGCTCTCTCAAAGATTAATGATATTGATTGATGATAATATAGATGGCTAACTCTATCTTGGTTTTGTGTGTTTGTAGGTTGAAAAGATGAAAACTTTCTACCATTGGGCTATGGAGTCAGTGAGAAAGATAAGGATAACAAATAACTCTTCTTATAAAACTGAGGCTGGTATATACTTCAATGAAAGGGTGACACATTAAGGAAAGTCTCAATAACTTGAAGTTCATAGGAGTCAGAGCATGTGGGCATGAATTCTGAGTAATGATACATCAAGCTATTCAAAAGGAAAGAATTTAAAGGGATTGATCAGAGTTTAATACCTAAAGGAAGTCAGAGCATGAGTAACCATGAATTCTGAGTAATAAGTATTAAAACATTGAAGAAAAACATCCAAAGATAGGACCCAAGAACTCAATTCACCATAGTTCAACACTTAAAGGAAGTCAGAGCATGTTCCTCCATGAATTCTGAGTAATAAGCATTAAGACTATGGAAGTAAAACATATGAAAGATAAAAGATAAAGCTCACTGAAGTACACTAAGAATATCAGCTTCAGAAAAGTACAATTGCTTCTATATATATCAGTCCCTGTATAGCATTTACAAAAGTAGTATTCTTCTATAACATTTTCCAACCCTTTTTACATTGCTGCTCCAGCTATATATAGAGTTCTTCTTCTAACTAATGAGATTCCTCCTCCAGCATGAGGGGAATTCGAATTCCTCCTTATTTAACACCTATTGACACTTAAACTAACTATTTAATACAAAAGACAACTAACTAGGAGTCCTAGAGACCTAAAACAATTAGGAGTCTAACTCCTCATTATGATCAAAACAACCTTATCTAAACATTTAACACATTATTTGACACCTAAAACTCCATGATTCCGAACTTGATGAAGCCTCCCACGTGGTCACCCAACTGCTGATGACAAACCCTAGAAATTAGGGAACATGTTTCCCTGTTTTTTGGGTTTAGATCCTTAAAAATTGCAGAGCCTTTATCTCTTCATCCATGCCACATTTTACAAAAATGAAGGAGGTTTTTGTAGCCCATGTTGTCCAGAACAAAAACCTCTCCTATTTTTTTAAAACATTTCTCCAGCTGTCCGGAATCTGTCCTTGAAAAACACGTGGCAAATAGGAGATGAAAAACTGCACCTACAGTAGTTTCGTAGCGCAACTTTGGTCACCCGTTTCTCCCAGATCAGAATGAATTTGAGGAAAATGAAAGGGGTTTTTGTAGCTTGGTATGTTAGGAATAAAATCCTCTTTCAGTTTTCAAAATTAAGTTTTCAGCTGCTCAGAAACCCTTCTGGAAATTTACTAGTAAACGCAGAAAACAGAGTTTTTTCTGCTAAAACAGTCTGCTACAAGGGTTTCGTAGCGCGCTGCAAAAACACTGTATAATTACAAAAACCACAGTTTAAGGCCAAACTCTGACTGTCTTGGGATTTCTTTTTTCAACAACCACTCATTGAATGGATTAAAGGCCAAAGAGTTAACCTCACTTTGATGAATTACAACTGATTTTTAAGGCTTGTTAGGTGCAGGTGTACGCATGTCCCATATGAGGAAATGGCAATCATTTCCAACAGAGCCAAAAAGGTATTCATCCTTGAAATGCCATGAAACATCTTCAACTGCTCCCTCATGAACCTTTAACTATTTGATTGGCCTCAAGCATTTCTTTCCAAATGCAGCGTTTATATCCCACAAGCATATTGTGCATCGTTTGAACCACTTAGTATGTGACCTTCTTTTAGAGGACTTCATGTCAAAGCATATCCTTCATTAGAATGACCTTTCAATATCAATTCAGGATTGCAAACCCTTTCTTGAGGAGCCTGTGATGGATGCTTGTTGTAATCAAACACATAAACATTTGAGCTCACTGTCTTCGTTGCGATGACAAAATGAATTATGTGGCATGTAGCCCTTTTGTTCCTCAAAACTGGTCAACTTCATCAAAATATGCAGCTACAGCAGTTTCGTAGCGCGCTACGAAACTGCTGTGTATTACCAAAACACAGTTTTAATGCCAATTCGACTGTCTTGAGCTTCTTTATATTGGAATGTCTTTTTCAACTACCCTGAAGTTATTCAAAACTGAAATGGAGATGCATCATTCTTGAAAAAACTTGCAACAAGGTAAATCATCAAAATTTGGTACATGACCTTACTTGCTATGTGATTTTTCTTAGCTAAGGAAATCCTTTCTGCTGGCTTAGTTGTATCTTCAAATCCTCAATTTGCCTCTTCATAATTCTGATGTTGGGTCTGAGCCTATTATTAATCCATCTGATGTATCTTGCCTTGCTTAACAATGATGAAGATTTCTGATCTTTGCTCACCATAGGCTTGTTTGCTCAAACTAAGAATGGTAGAAAATGTCTATTGCATGAACACGACCAAGATTAACATGAATATGTTCAGGATCAATTAACTCTTCTTTTACCCTTTTTCTTTCAAATTTTGTCAGTGATAACAGAAGCATTGTTTGGATTCAAAACACTAGTAAGTCACTTAAGAATATTTGGGTCAAAAGCCTATGCTCATATACCTAAGGCAGATAGGAAGAAGTTAGATCCCAAAGCCCTGAAATGTATATTTGTTGGATATGGCACTGAGTTCAAGGCATATAAGTTATTCAATCTTGTGACTCACAAGGTTTTTGCAAGCAGAGATGTCATATTTGATGAAGAGGTTGAAGAAGGAAAGGAGTATTCTAAGAGTGAATTGCCACATTCCATTGTTAATAGAAGAAAACAGTAAGGAAGATCAAGAGCAGGAGCAGAAACAAGAAGAAGAAGTAACAGATAATGTAATCAATGATGATGCAAGTCTAGAAAAGGCTGAAATAGAAAGATTTGAGCTAAGTCCCCTACCAAGGAGATCACGTAGGAAGACTCGATTATCTTCTAAATTGAAAGACTATGCATTAATGTCAAAGATTGTAAACATTGTAGAACCTGCAAATTATGAGGAAGCAAGTAAATTTGATGCATGGAGGGCTGTAATGTATGAGGAAATAGAATCAATAAACAGAAACCATACTTGGGATTTGGTTGAATTGCCTAATTCCATAGGATGCAAATGGCTGTATAAACCAAAAATAAATGCAGATGGGAGTATAGAGAAACTTAAAGCTAGAGTGGTAGCAAAGGGTTACTCACAGCAAGACGTAATAGATTTCGATGACACCTTTGCTCCTGTAGCCAAATTAAACACCATTAGAATGCTAATATTGTTAGCAAAAAAACATAAATGGAACCTACACCAGCTAGATGTTAAGTTTGCATTTCTGAATGGTGACTTGAAGGAAAAAAATTATTTAGTACAGCGTGAAGGTTTTGTGAAAAAAGGATAGGAACATCTTGTGTGTAAATTGAAAAAGGCACTTTATGGTTTAAAACAGGCACCGAGGTCATGGTATGAGAAAATTGATTCATTTTTTGTACAAAATAGTTTTCATAGGAGCTTGAATGATCCAAATCTGTATACCAAGTTTAATAAAAAGAGGCAAGTTATTTTGATTTTTTTGTATGTAGATGATATGATCATAACATGGCATGCTAACAATCTGATCAAATAAATCAAACAGTAGATGTCACAAGTGTTTGAGATGAACGATCTCGGAAACCTTCATTATTTCTTTGGATTGGAGCTATGGAAAGATTTTGGACAAACTTTTCTTACTCAAGGGAAGTATGCGAGAAGCTTGCTCGAAAGGTTCAAAATGGAGCACTGCACATTAGCATCAACACCATTACAGTAGAACTTAAAGTTGAGTAGTGACGACGATACTAAAGAGGTGGATGCCACCATGTACAGACAACTAGTTGGCAATTTGATATGATCATATCAAACCATGTCGCAGCCACTCGAAAGTCACTCGGTCGAGTTTGTTGAGGTATCTTAGTGGTACTAGTAATTACGGAATTTTGTACACTCATAGTTGAGATGTTATTCTAGCAGGTTTTTCAGATTCTGATTGGGCACGTAACTTGGATGATCGAAGATCTATCAGCGGTTACTCATTCAACATTGGATGGGGGGTCATAGCATGGAGCAACAAAAAGCAGAGCACTGTAGCTCTATCTTCATGTAAAGTTGAGTACCAAGCATTGTGTGCAACCACATGTGAAGCTATCTGGTTGAGAAGACTTCTCAACGATGGAGGAGAAGAGCAGAAAGAATCAACTATTATCAAAACTGACAACGAGAGTACCATCAAGCTTGCATACAATCTAGTCTTTCATAAAAATACCAAGCATATCGATATTGAGGTTCATTTTGTTCGATAGAAACAATAATCAAAAGAGATATGTGTTGAATATTGTAAAACTACTGATAAGATGGCTAATATTTTTGCTAAGCCTCTTCGGTGTATAAAGTTTGAATTGTTTAGAGGGGTGCTTGGAATTCAGAATAATCTCTTTTTGATTTGAAAATAATTAATATTATTTTGTATTAATAGAGAAATGGTTACACAAGGTGTAACGTATCTCTTTAGTTTATGATTTGTTCCTAGAGTTTAGGAGTTTTGGTTGCAACTTCGTGTTGTACTTTGCAGTCTCGAGGTGCAACTCCTCCTTTTTCAATTAAAGTCTAATTTTTATCTTGTACTCCATGCTCTTGGAATTTGTGAGGATGGTGTAGTTTACCTTATACTCTTAACACAATTGATACTTATCTAGTCATTATTTGGAAAATTTCCAAATTTTAGTGTACTTGTTTGTGTTTTTCCAATTAGAAAAGCACCCAACATCTTTTATGATATCAAAAGGTAGTTAAATTTCATATTTTTTTGTATCATCTAATAGTCCGTTGTTCATCTTGCTATGTCTGTAAGGTAATAATGTACTTCAGGAGACTAGATACATATTAACTATAATTTTCTTTTATTCACAAACAAAAAAAATAAAATTACAACAGAGCTAATTGCTATAAAGAAAACAGTGACAATGGTAAAACTCTGAAACTCACAGCCTCTCTGTCACAAAAACAAAAACTAGGCACATCAATTATTCTATGTTTATCTTAAAAGTAAAATTTGTACCCATAATCACAAAGACCATTATAACGAACTAGAGAAAATTGCCTGATATAGATATCTCGTAAAATCATCGATGGCTATAGCATATAAGGATTTCAATGCATATTCTCAATTCATAAATTAATTAATTTAGGGTCTCAATAGGTATATTAGTACAGAAATAATCCGATTGACTTGACATTCTTCATAATTTTCTTATAGTTCGTATTGCAACAATCTAGCAGTTAAATTGTTCAGATATGCAGATGTATAACCTATACGTCGGGTATGATCCTGTGATTCCAAAGAGATTGAACTTTGATATGAAACACAGAAGAATTCCACCCAGTAAGAAGTAGACCAAAACCAATTCGTTACTTTCACACACAATAAAAGTAGAATCACTAGATCAATAGCAAAGGGAAATTTTTTGAGATGAATAGTAATTTTATTTATTTATTCGTAGACCTTAAATCCCCATTCTAAAATGAGAAACTGGTGCAGTAGAACAATAACCAAAAGCTAATACACCATGAAACATACTCCATGATGAACTATTTATTGCAAACATGAAAACAATGTTAAATAGTTTTGTGAGAAACTTGCAAAAGTGGCATCCACGTATAAGGAAAGGAAGAGTCGAATCAAATTTGGGATTGTGATTCTTGCAAACTCATTCATTTACGTAATCATATTGATCGTCCAATGGAACGCACTGTGAAGCTTTCGATTCAATAGTTTGAATCCTTAGTCCATCTATTACAAGTCCCTTTTTCCACTCTTCACCCTCTATTTCTGCAAAACGAATTTCCTATTGAGGAGATGAATCATCACAATCTCCATATTCCGTCACTTTAAACTTGACTTTAACCGAATGCAAGCATCCATACTCATCGTAATAATCACCATCTTCATGTGTAGAATGTCTCCTCGAATTGTTTGTCCCTCAAACACCTCACCGTATGGCATTGTAACTAAAAAAATTAACGAGAGCATCATGCCAATTATATCACCTTATTTTAAATTTATAGAAATAAATGAATTTGTACCATGTATTCAGAAAGAAAATCATGCAATCGAATTGATCCCTGACTTCCAACCCACAAATATTTCTTAAGTGCGCACACTTGCTGAATTTAAACTCGAAATGCATAATTATTATAACAGTAACAAAACAATTAATTACTTTCAAAATATTCTATGATTACGTGATTAGTTGTAACATCGACCTTTTCATAATAATATTAAGTGGACCCATTTGATAATAAGCAGCGAGATTGAAATAATTTTGCATCTTTAGGACCATAGTCCACGGTATAGAAATAGACCACCATTATTTTCATTATCTTTCAATTAGTTATAATTCATTAATAAACCTGAACTGAATTTACTGGTAGCCTTCTTGTGCCTTTGTAGCTGTGTTCGACCAACTGCCTTGAAATTTTAGGTAACATATCAAATATTTTGTTCTATTCCTCTCCCTAAGATTTATGGTTCTAGAAGAAAACCGTAAATTATTTTATCTAAATCATTTTATAAAGTATTTAATTATTTTTTGTGAAATCTAAATCTCCAATACATGCTACTTTACCACAATAATATAAAAATATCAATATATTGAAACTTACATTTATCTCAGAATGTGTTGTTCTGGTATAAATTTCAGAAAGCTTCTACACTTGAACACCGAGATAGAAAATGGATTGAGACTTGCAGGCACAACTCATCATTAAATAACAAAACAACCATAGATAGTCTCGTTAATGAAGGCCCATCCATCTATATAAGTTTCACCCATTTTCCAGGGCTAGGATTTCCAAAATGCATTAGGAACATAAGATAAAATTGGGGGCCCTACATTGGGTGGAGTTGTAACTATAACCTCGTAAACCAAAAATCAGGGAGGGGGGGAGGCAAGGGCTTACATTGGGTGGAGTTGTAACTATAACTAAATCACATCAAAATTTTAGACAACCTCAATGGTATGCAGTTTGAGAAGCCTATCATCATTCATGGAATAACCGTGAGTAGGAATAAAATGGGTATGCAGTTTGAGAAGCCTAGCATCATTCATGGAATACCCGTGAGTAGGAATAAAATGGAATAAATTTTGATGTAGGAATAATTTTCAAGTTTATGCGTCAGAGCATTAGTAAGTTCTGCAACACCATTTTGTTATAGATTATAAGGAATGTTAGTCTCATGTTTGATGCCATTGTCTTGCAAACACTTTTCAAAACCATAATATAAATAATAAGATTAAACATCTAAAAAGATTGTAATATAAAGGATATAACCCTTTATTATAGTAGAAAGTAGCTAATTATAACTATAGATATATATAAATAATAGAAGCAATAATAATATGAATATTAAAATAGGGTTAACATAATCATCATAATAAAAATAAATATCAATTATAATAGATAATAATAATATGTATATATAGAAGAACTTTAATAAATATCCTAGTAAATAACATAAAGAAGCAATATAAATAAACAACTATCTTTTAAATATATAGTTCCCTAGAATATCAACCATCGTTAGTTATTATAGCTGATAGAAAAATAAATATGAGCTAAAAATATTAAAGAGTTAGAATAACACCAAGATGACCATTATTAAATAAACACAAAAAACAATTAATTTTAAAGTAGACATAAATATTAATAACAACAAATATTAATTTATAAGTAGACATAATAAATAATGCTAATATAGTTTCATTTAAAACAACTATGAACAACAACATAAATATCAAAGTACTAACATAAAACAATAATTTTTTTTAACAGAGTCGGTTACTTTGGTATTATAAAATCAAAAACATAGTTTTGGTACATAGATGTCGGGGGTTTGGGCAAAGAGGATCAAAACCGGGTGCGCAGACCCATTATCCTCTTTTCTGCCTCTGTGACTGAAATTAAAAAGACAACGGCTATATTGCCTGACGAACACACCACATAACCAACAGAATTTACAGACCATGAGTAATTAGTGGAGTTTCTGAGTGACCGAGACATCAGGGAGGGGGTCTCTCCTGGCGCCACTAGCTTTCGTGGAGGCCTCAGCTTGGAAGCTTTCGGTAAGGGCTCTGATCTGCTCGATGGCTTCCTCCAAATGGCTGCATCTGCCCTTCAGATTTTCGATTTCAACCTTCTGCTTCTTGAGTTTCTTTCGCTTTGATCTGGTGTCTACTTCATAATCATCCTTCAGTTCACTGAGCTGCTTCCTGAGTCTGTTGATCATAAAGGTATGAGTTTTGCACATAGTACAATCTTTGCCGAAGAGCTTGTCGATATTGATAGTAGGTTCCTGGGGATTTTGCTGATCAGGTTGTTCTGCCATGATGTGAGAAAGACTAAAGGCGGCTGAGCAGAGAGTAGAATGGAGGGGATCGGGGAGAAAGGGAGGGGCGCTGAGAGGGATGATCAAACAGGAAGAGAGCTGATGAGAAGGGGGCGAGGGGCGCTGGAGGGTGAGGAGAAAAACCTGCGAAGAAGAACCGGGGTCTTTGCAGCAAGAAACACACAAGAGATCAGAGGCAAATAAAATCACAAAACAGGCATTTGCTTTTACCAGAGACGGGGAGTAGAGAAATGAAGCTCGCAAGGCCTCATCCAAGAGAAATCTGCGCTTGGAGGAATCGCTGAAGAGAAGCCTTGTATTGATCTGAACTGTGGAGAGACTAGCGATCGGGCTGCTATAAATAGAAACAATGGAACTATCCCGATGCTTTGCCCAGCTCTGTGTAAATCTGATCTTGGGAGGGGAGAGATCCTCTTGAATGATGGCGCTGCTATCTAAGAGCCTGCGGAGGTGATGGGCTCGTTCGTGCATCCTGACTTTGGCTGCGCTGCTTTGAGGTTGGTTCATGCTGAGACAGAACGTGATGATCATTTCCAGATCTTGAGGGTGGATTGTGGTCATTAGCTGCCAGTTTGGGATCTCGAGGCGAAAAGGAAGAGAGTATGGAGATTTGGAGGAGGAACGGATCCACAGATGGAGATGCCTGAGGTGACTTGCATGCCTGGGAGGAGGAACTTGCTTATGGAATGGCTTTTTCATACACTTGATCATTTTCTTTAACCTGACCTGTCTGCCTACCTGAAGCGTTGTTAGCTTGTTCATCCGCCTCTGAGTTGTTTCCTCTGAGAACATGCTTGAAGGTGACTTCGCTGATGCTCCTTATGTTCTCCATTATCCTACCTTTGATTTTGTTAAGGGCAATTTGCTTGAATTCTTTCCCAGAGGACATGGACGCTATGATAATTGCCGAGTCCCCCAAGATGAGAAGGTTTTGGAGGCCTAATTTCCGGGCGTTGGAGGTTCCCAAGAGGAGGCTGTAGGCCTCAGCTTTGTTATTAGTCATGGATCCAAGACCCCATTCATATTTGACTATGATTTTCCCTTGGGAGTCTTTGATGATTCCACTAGCCCCGACTTGGCCCGGGTTATTTTTTGAAGCCCCATCAAAGTGAAGGGTTGGCCTTCTTTGCTTTTGAATCTAGTTTTCGACTTCCTCCTTGGTTCCTCTCAGCTTCCAATCCTGATTTTCCTTTCCTGTGTTTGGCTTCTTTTGAATTCTTACTTCATAGTTGAATTTGTTCATCCATTCTTTTACCTTTGCATCTGTCTGCTCCGAGTCAGTCTGGATAATACCATTGGTTTCAATGGTCTCAGAAATGAGCGCTAATGTTTTGGCTATGGTTCTAGATATACAAGGCTTCCTGTTATTAAAAATGCACTTATTTCTGGCGATCCAAATCTGCCAGCACAGATTTGAGGGTATACTGTTCCACATTCTTGAGGCAAGGTTCTTTCTTTTGTTGGTTTGAGGAAAACATTTCCCCCAGCTCTTTTGAAGGGTAGCGATCTGATTGGGAAGGTCGCCAGTGTTCAGAGGGCTGGCTATGAGATTCCAACAAGTTCTTGCAAAGGGGCACTCTATAAAGAGATGGCTACAACTTTCCTCCACCTCCCTGCACATACTACAGATTGAGGGACCTTGGATGCCCTTCTTCCTAAGGTTTTCCGCAGTAAGGATTTTGCCATGAAGGAGGGTCCAGTTGAACAATTTAACCTTGGGCAGGCTTTCGGTTCTCCAAGCGACTTTGTGAAGGGACCAGTTATTTATTGGTGGAGCATTCTGGAGGGCTCTGTATCCCTCTTTCACCATGTAGCAACCTCCACTTAGATCCCAGATAAACTTATTTTCTGACATTCTATTAGTGGGGGCTAAGCCAATGAGAGAAGATTTGAGGTCAGCCCAGATGTTCATGAGGTCATTGGGGAGGGCGAGAGATTTCCATCCTTTCCAAACATTCTGATCCCACTGAGAGATGTCATAGAGAGTTTTAAGGTTTACCTCCATCATCCATTGTTGTAGGGGCCTGAACTTAGGAAGAACTCCTCTTGCCTCCGAGCCCATAATTCTGTCATCCCATACGATGATTCCTCTACCATTGCCCAGGGCTCTTGAGATATGGGATTTGAATTGTGGGAGGGATTTTTTGATAAGCTTCCATACAGGGGTGCAATGTCTGTCAATAATAGTTTCAGAGAGGATGTTGCTATTGACCCCGTTCAGGTATTTTTTCTTGATGATCTCTGTCCACCAAGATCCTTTTTCACGAAGAATCCTCCAGATTAGTTTGAAACCCATAGCTATGTTTGCAAGCCTTGGGACTCTAATTCCAATCCCTCCTTTTTCTAGTGGTAAAGTGACCTTGCTCCATTTAACCAAGCTGAATTTTTTAGTGTCCTGCTTCCCTCCTTGCCACAAGAAGCTTCGAATTATCAGCTCCATGTGCTTATGGATGCTTGCTGGAGCAAGAGTGATGGAAAATTGATAGATTGGAAGGGCTGAAAGAACAGCCTTGATAAGAATTGTTCTGCCCGCTAAGTTAAGCCAATACATTCCCCAGCTCTGTAGCTTCCCTCTCAGCTTTTCAATTAGCTTAACCCATATCTCAGATTTGATAGAATCCTTGGCTAAAGGCAGCCCCAAATACTTGAAATGGGACCAGTTCCCTTGGGCAGGGATCTCCATGATTAGAGAGATTCTCTGGGTTATGTGTCTTGGGACATTCCAAGTGTAAATCATGCACTTGCTGTTGCTAAGTTTACCTCCAGAAGCTTGGAGGAAGAGATCCAAAGTTTCCTTGAACCTTCTGGCCATCAGACTTGAAGCGCCTCCTATTAAAAGGGTGTCATCCGCGAAAAGGGAGTGGTTAATCCCTTTGGCTCCTCGGACTATGTCTATCCCTGTTATTTCCTTTAACCTTCGCTTGTTCTCCAGATGCAAGCTTAATGTTTCAGCCATGGTAATGTATAGAAAAGGAGAGAGCGGGCATCCTTGCCTCAATCCTCTTGAACTCTTGAAGGCGGAGCAGGGCCTACCATTGATGAGGGGAGCTGTCCAATTGGAAGAGATGCATTCCATAACCCTGCTGGTGAAGTGCTCTAAGATACCAAACTTCTTCAAAACTGCCTGAAGGAAAGAGTGGTTAACCCGGTCAAAGGCGTTCGCTATGTCAAGTTTGATGATCATGCCCCTTTCGTTTCTAAATATACTGCTATGAATAGCCTCCTGAATGAGTATAACGTTGTTCGCTATATGTCTTCTAGGGATGAAGCCTCCTTGATCCTCTGAGATGATGGAAGGGAGAATGTTTTTGAGCCTGTTTTCCAAGATCTTGGTGATAATTTTGTAGGATACATTGCACAAGGATATAGGGTGGAATCTATCAAAAGATTGAGGGTTAGGGTCTTTAGGGATGAGGGCCAGATGGGAGGATTTAATGCTGCTGCCCATTTTGCATTTAGTGAAGAAATTTTTTACCATTCTAATATAATCCTTCTTGATGATTTCCCAATGAGTTTTGTAAAAGGCCACTGTGAGGCCATCGGGTCCAGGCACCTTGTCTGATGGCATGCTGAGAATTGACCATTCTATTTCCTCCGTCGTGATTTCCTTGTCCAATTCTGCACTTTGGGCTTCTGAAATCTTGTTTTCCATTATGTTAAGGAAATCCGGATTTTCTAAGTAATTAGGATCAGCAGTGAGGAGGGTTTGAAAATGCCTGGACGCTGCGTCCTTAATCTCCTCTTGATCAGTTAGGACCCTTTCCTCCACCTTTATCCTTTCTATGTTATTCCCTGCTCGCCTAAGCTTGAGGCTATTATGAAAAAAGGAGGTATTTTTGTCTCCTGAATTGAGCCATAGGCATCTAGACTTCTGCCTTTGCTCTTCCTCTTCCATTCGGTTCTGTTTATACAGTTCCTTATACAGTTCATTTTCCTTCCGTTAGTCTTCTTCAGTATCTTGGGTGCATTCTTTTTCTTGATTCCACTGAGCTAGCTTCAGTTGTATATCAGTTTTCTTTCTTCCTTGCTCTGCTGTGAATTGCCTTGCCCATTGCTTGATGGCTGTTCTAAGACCTTTGATCTTTGTCTCCCATATGAAGTGAGGGGAGCCCGTTATGTCCGTGGCCCAGTGATCTTTAATCAGCTCTCTGAAGTCCTCGCTGCTGTCCCACACTTTGTTATACTTAAAGGGAATCGACCCCGTGTATTTCCCTTTGTTCAAGCGCAGTGCCACTGGTTTGTGATCTGAGATGTAGCCTTGGATGATTGTACTTTGGATCCTTTGGAAGTTGGCCACTATTCTCTCTTGTGCCAAGATACGATCCAGCCTTTCTTTGATATTATTTTTCCCGGTCCTCTTGTTTGACCAAGTAAACCGACCATTTTGGGGTGGGATGTCAACTAGACTGTGGGTTTGGATGATTTCTTCCAAAGCTTCTCTTGAAGGATCTACATAAAAGTTCCCCCCCAACTTCTCTTCTGCGTTCCTTATTAAGTTCAGATCACCTCCCAGGAAGATATTCCTTCCCTGAGCAGTCAATAGATCTGAGGAGATTGACTCCCAGCATGAGGCTTTCTCTCTAAAATGAGGAGGGGCGTAGACATTATAGATTGAGTATTCTTCTATCAGGATTATGTTTTGCATGTCTATTCTGATCCACCATCTGTTCTGCTTGAAGTCTTTAAGTTTCCATCTATTTTTGTTCCAAATTGTCCCTATTCCACCTGAGGCTCCCACTGCACTTATTGTTATTCCTTCATAACTTCTGCTTCTTTTCATGCTGTCTTGGAATTCTTGTTCAGTGATTTTGGTCTCCTGGAGTAAGAGGAAGTCCGGTTGTTCTGATTTCAAAAGATCTCGGACTGCATTAGCTTTTAGGGAGGAGCCCATCCCCCTACAATTCCAAGAGACCAGAATCATCATTTACCTTGTTTGGTGTGGGCCCCTGATTTCTCCTTCATCTTCTCTCCACTTCCTTTGGTCCTGTCTAAATATGAATCCATTGGCTGTTGGGTCCCCATTGCCATTTCTTTTGCAGCTGTCTCATCCCTTATCTCTTTGTTTGACTTTCTTCCTGCTTTTCTTGGAGGGTCAGTGGAGGTGATGTTCTCTTTCGACTTGTTCCTGGTCAGTATTTTGCCCACTAATGGGAGTGGGGGGGAGCTTAGGGGGGGGAGGAAGGGGTTTCAAATGGGGCCTTTCGGGGAAGGGGAGGGAGGGAGGGGTCTTCTGCCGACAGGGATTCGAATGGATTGGAGGAGGAAGGGAAAGAAGGATCAGCTCCAGAGGGTTGGGAGGGGGGGATAGGAGGATCAGAAGTGGGTTTAGAGACTGCCCCTGGAGGGGGGTTTGTTTTTTTCCTCTTGACTGTTTCCCAAACTTCTTCTGGAGTCTCTGCATTGTTATTTATTTCTATTGATTTAGATTTACTGCATCTATTAGCAAAATGCCCGTATTCATGACATACCTTGCACTTGAATGGTAGCTGCTCGTAGTCCACTTGCTGAATATGCGTCCACTGGTCGACTTTGAGTTTGATAGCTTCTGGTAAACCTTTCCCCAGATCGACTTCTACACAAATCCGTGCGCATGCCTGCATATTCTCCTTGGGCTTAGATCTATCAATGTATTTCCCCACAGCGTTCCCGATGGCTTTTACAGATTCGTCTCCCTAGCAGTGTAGAGGCAGGTGGGGAAGGCGAACCCAGACCGAGATAGCGTTGGGGACATCCATCTTAGGATCGAAGTCGGGGGTCCATCTGTTAAGGTAAAGACCTCTGGTATCCATGAAATACGGCCCATTCCGAAAGATGAGATTGTGATCCTCCACTGATTCGAAAAGGAAGGTGAAGAAACCCCTTCCACAGAACCTTATTGCTATCTTTCCTTGGACCATCGAGTTCCAGTTCCTTTCCACCCAGCGCTGGACTGTGCGGGGAGAAGGCCATAGACCCGTGAACTGACCTACCAGGCCTCGTTCTGCTAGTGCAACAACAGCTCTCCTCGGAAGGGCTGGAGGGAGCGATACTTCCAGGATTTCATCAAGTTTTTTGATAAATTTTGAAGCAGTAGGGCGGATTTTCTTCGAGGCGTTCTCCGGGATGAGCGAAGCAAAGGACTTTTCAAGGTCGTCATGATCCTGAAAGGGAGGGTCCATGGCAGGTTAGGGCAGCAGCACAGAGGGCGCTCCTGTGAGAGGTCAGAGGGGGGCAGGAGGCCCTGAGGAAGGGAGGGGCAGGAGGCCCAGTCAGTCGGCAGAGGGGAGGCTGCCCAGCAGCAGGGCTGCTAGGCACGAGCGCGCAGAGGGAGGTCAGGCGCAGCAGGGCGCGGGGTCGCCAGAGCATGCGGTCGTCAAGTAAATGGAGCACTTAACATAATTCAACATAAAACAATAATTAATAAGCAATAATTTAATAATAATAAATAAACATAAACAATAATTAATAAGCATAAACAAATAATTAATAAAGTACTAAGCATAAATAACAATTAATAAGCAATAATTAAATAATAAATTCATAATGATAAAATAAAACAAATTATTAAATACTAATATTAATACAAAAATTAGAAATAACTATTTAGGGATAAAATTATACTCAAAAAATTAAATGACAATAACAAATAATTAAATTATTAATGAACATACAAAGAGTCGGCCATTTGTCTTCACATCCTGCCTGTTTCATATTTATACCTACCAATTTACTTCTTTTCTCCTCACAAAATTTGTCCTAATGATGAGTCTAGTTGAAGACTCGAAACGTCGACCATAAAACATGAACACTGTGGAAAATCCGAACTCCATTCAGAAATCGCACCACATTAATCTGCAATCTAAAATATATTCACACCTATTACATGATTTAGATTTCCAATGTTAAGTTGAGTTCCATTTTTAACAAATAGATAAACTCTTTTAAAAACCTAAAAAACTTGTGATTTCTCTTTGGAGAGATAAACCAAACACATCCTCGAGTAATCATTAATAAAAGTGAGCTATATTTATTACCATTTGAAGTTGCAATAGACATGTGTCCACATAAATTTTAATGTATGAGACCTAATTTTCTTGAATCTCTAGAAGTATAACTATCAAAAGAATGCTTACTTTGCTTTAACATAAGATAAGCATCACATAGTTTAATATTTCTTGGAATTATAGGAATCCATTTAATTCCTTGTTGTCTCATAATCCTGATACTATCATAATTTATATGACCAAAACAACAATGATATAATTGTTAGGATATTCCGACACGTAGGAATAGTTAAGTATAACTTGGTCTAGTATAGAGTTAGGTAAAGTGTGTTTCTTTACTATGTACATTTGTAACCTACAATCTAACGATCACGATATGTAGTGATCCGACGGTTCATTCTCTCCTCGGTATTACCGACACTTGATCCGTGGCTTGACACTCGATTGGTCCATGAATTCGATTTAAAGCGCATGGAGGGTCATTTGTAGGTTCACCGTGCATGAGAGAAGCTTATGTAAATTTTCATTCTTTTATTAATAAATTGCATGTAGTAGCCACATTGGCGCAGGTCGTGGACTGTTTCCCTCTCTGAGGGTTTTAACCACATCAAAATACTGGTGTATTGATCTGTGATCTATTTGTGAGCGGTGTCCTTCTCGTGTTCTGTCTGAGAAACTTACCCTGTAAATTCCTACATGGTATCAGAGCTATTTGAGGGTCGCGTCCGTTGTTGATCCAAATCTGAAGCCGGTAGAACTGCATGCGACTGCCATCTCCTAGATCTGCAGTTTTTGTCTGCTTTCAGGCTAAGAGGACTGCTCTGTTGTGTTGGGAGCATCTGTTCTAGTGAGGAACCCCTTTCATTTCACGCGAAAAGGTTTCCGGTAGCCCTAGCTGTGTCATTTTTAGATGTGGAGGTATACAGTGTTTATTTGCAGTTTACTGTTATTTTCTCTCTGTTTATTTCGGTTTTGGTTTATTTAGCTATTTTTTTTACCGGATCTATACCTTTCATTTCTGCGTATTCTCTTTTCCCTGCGACTCTGTGCGAGCTGGGCAAATCAGAAACAGAAAGGAAGAATTTTTTCTCATGTGTATGCTCTTTTCCCTGCACCTTAGTGTGATCTCGAAAAATCAGAAACATTGAGGAAAATATTTAGTTTCCGGGTAAAGCTAACTTTAAGCCGTAAGGCTTGTTTTTTTTTCATGTCCGTGTTGGGTTTTATGTTTTTTTTTTGTGGGGAGAAAAAGAGCTTTCTCAAGCAAGCAAGCAATCCAAAGCATCCGTGACTAAAAGAAAACAAACCCCCCCCCTCTCTCTCTCTCTCTATCTTTTTGTATAGCTCACTTGGTTCAAAGCTAATTTAAGAGAGTAGAGGTCTTGGGTTCAAATCTCCTTTTTGTTGAAAAAGGAACGTTTTTTTTATTTCCGCACATCCCCGCACTTTGTCGGCACCTTCATCAACGTTTTTTAAAAAGGTCATAACTTCTTCATCCGGAAGCCGTTTTCAGAACCGTTATTTTTGATCCACCCTAATTTTTCGAGCTCTTTCCATTGGAAAACTTAGTTTTAGCATATCTAGCTTTAGTTTCTATCAAAATGGAAACTTCATGCCAAGTTATCCTTGACAACACCAACTACCTCCAATGGTGGTCCTACATTGTGGATTTACTTAGAAGTAAAGGTCTTTACCGAATAGCCACAGACCAAGAAACCAAGCCAAAAGATGAAGAGGAAGCAGCCAAATGGGAAAATAGGCAAGATCAAGCACGTGGGTTGATAGGGATGTCTATCTCTCCCGATCTTAGATTCCATATTGCTGAACTTGATACTCCTGAGAAAGCAATGGAGCAGCTTACTAAAGTTTTTGGAATAAAAAATGAACTCAGAGCCCATCACCTTGAAAATGAGTTGATTACATTAAACCCCAATGATTTCTCTTGCATTGAAGATTTCTTGTCCAAGTTCAGGACCATTAGACTTCTTTTGAAAGGTGTTAAAGTTAAGAAAGTAGATAGTTCCCTTATCTATTGCATTCTTTCTAAGTTGGGACCAGCCTACTCTGTGTTTGTTTCCACCTTCCATTCTACAAGAGAAGCTTTCATTTCTGAAGGACATGACTGCAAGCCCCCTTCCTTTGATGCTTTTTGTGGTTCTTTAATAGGAGAACAAGAAAAACTCTTACACCTTGGTCTTCTTAATCTTGGAAACTCTTCTAAGAAAGCATTAATCGCCCAGCAGCAACCAAACTCAAAGAATCCTAAGAAGTCATATCCTAAAAAGAATGGTCCTAAACCAAACAAGGGTCCTAAGCAATTTCAGCCTCAAAATGAAAAATCATTTCACCAGAATGATAAGGCAAATAAAAACAGAGGCAAGAAGACTGATAGACATTGCAACTTTTGTAATCGAGATGGCCACTTGGAATCTAGATGCTTTAAGAAGATGGAAGCCTTGGAAGCAGTAATGAAGAAGCATAACATCAATTTGGATCACTCTTGAAATTCATCTTCAGGAATGGCACTTTCTGCATGTGGTTGTCAAGCATCTCGGTCTGGATATGCACTAAATGTATCTTCTTCTTCTCATTCTCATGAGTG
>APFE030683582.1:49457-138201 GCA_000404065.3 Pinus taeda | reverse complement strand
TTAGGATATTCCGACACATAGGAAATAGTTAAGTATAACTTGGTCTAGTATAGAGTTAGGTAAAGTGTGTTTCTTTACTATGTACATTTGTAACTTACAATATGACGGTCACGATATGTAGTGATCCGACGATTCATTCTCTCCTTGGTATTACCGAGACTTGATCCGTGGCTTGACGCCTGATTGGTCCAAGAATTCTATTTAAAGCGCATGGAGGGTCATTTGTAGGTTCACCGTGCATGAGAGAAGCTTATGTAAATTTTCATTCTTTTATTAATAAATTTCCTGTAGTAGCCATGTTGGCAGACCGTGGACTGTTTCCCTCTCCGAGGGTTTTAACCACGTCGAAATACTGGTGTATTGATCTGTGATTTGTTTGTGAGCTGTGTAAGACAAGCATCACATAGTTTAATATTTCTTGGAATTATAGGAATCCATTTAATTCCTTGTTGTCTCATAATCCTGATACTATCATAATTTATATGACCAAAACAACAATGAAATAATAAATTGGATGATAAAGTATCACTTTACACAATTGAATGAGAAGAATTCAATGCAATAGGCGATGTACTTATTAGTTTGAAAAGTTTGTCTTCTTCAAAACTAGTAATAATAGTTTCATTATCATATTATCTAGGAAATGATATTATACCATCAAATATATGTATGGAACTCCCCTACAGTGAAATTGTTGCTCAGAAGCAAGATGAAAGGGCCAGGAAAGAGGTTTATGATAATTTGATCATGTGTGAGCCAGCAATGGCAAATGCCAAGTATATGCTGAAATGACTCTTCTTTTATGTAGGAAACTCAAAAATTGTTGCTAAGAAGCAAGATGAAAGGGCCAGGAAAGAGGTTTACGATAATTTGATCATGTGTGAGCCAGCTATGGAAAATTCCAAGTATATGCTAAAATGACTCTTCTTTTACGTAGGAAACTCAAAAGAATATGTAGACAAAACCTCACTTTGAGGAAGGAGCTAAGGGTTTCCAAGCAATAGTTGCATGAAATGCAATAGAAGGATAGAGCTAAGCTTGATTTGTTGGTTGCTTCTAAGTATTCTAATGGGTAAATCAAAGTAGTTTTGGTTTTTTCTCCTATGTAGGATAGTCTAATTGGGTTGGACAAGGAGTCCATGCTTTGTTTGAATTTTTGTTGGAGAAAAATGAGTTAGACTCTAGAAACTCTGAAACTTTTTCAAAAAGGAGGAGCACACACAATATTTTGCATTCTATCAAAGCATTAGGGTTTTGATGGGAATGACAATCTTTTTTCATGTTTTGGTGAGTGGGGACTTGAAAAGGGTTATAAATATTATCTATTATCTTCTGAAGGTTGTATATCGTATTCATAGACCTCATTAATGGTCAAAACCATGAAGAACAAGTTTTGTTGTGCTTTCATACATGCTCTGCAAGTTTTCTGTTGGTGGAGTCTTGAAAGTTGGAAGCTTTTCATAATGAAAAGAGGTTTCTAAAGCGGAACTTGATTGTGTCTAGGTCATTTCACAATTGCATTAGCCATTGATAAATTTAAGGAGTGGGCAGATCTATATGAATAATCAATTTGATAAATTTAAGGAGTGGGCAGATCTATATGAACCATCAATTTGTTGTTCTTTGTTTTTGCCTTTTTCCTAGACTATAAGGTTACCCAACACCCACACTCAACTTCCACATGGTCAACCTTAAGACATTGGAATATATGCCAAAACTTCATGTAATTTATTTTATGGTCATGGTTAATGTTTTAAGGCATATAAGGACTTAGAAAATTAATTTAGAATTTGTATCTAATGCAAATTTACTTGCAAAAGCCTTGGTCAAATAGTACCTAATTTTCAAAAAAACAATTCTATATTCACTATATTAGAAACATAAATCCCTTTATGAAATTCAATTCATATTGGTGGGAAGTGATTGTTTTTTACCTATTTATGTTGTAATTTTGATGAAGCAAAGGGTTGGTCACAGTTTAGAAGACAAAACACTATGTGCATTGTATTTTTCTTATATTTTTCTACTGAATGAATAAGACAAAGGTGTGACTTTACATGGATTCCATTGTAAGCTCCTGATGGTGTCGTGTCTTCTTATGTTGTAACTTTTTCTCTTTTCCTTTCCATGATTTGAATGTGTGTATTCATGTTTGGATAAATAAGGATTTATCTCAAAACTCACTTTAAAAATGCTCTGATATAGTTTGCTAAATAGTTTATGTTTTCTTCTTGAATGGCATTTAGAATTCATTCCACAGTTTAATTCCGTATATATCATTTCCACCATTCTTCTACTCACCTTTCCCGTATTAAAATATTCCTCATCCCTTCATCCTCTCACTGTAAAATCAATCAACTTTACATTATTGGATGCCCAATAGATATTTCTTCACCCCTATCAACAAACTTTAAAATCTATACCCTTGTGAGCACCATACCTAGCCAAATATCTAAGTGACCTAACATTTAGACAAAGAGATCCCTCTCTAAATCTTGAAGGGTTAGATTCCACCTTTTAAGTGGTTTATGTTTATCTTTGGATTCTTTGAAATTTCGAAGTGTTAACATATTTTTAAATTACTATTTAGGAACATTTGTTTTTCCAAATATGGAAGTAGTTATAGGAAGTTATCTATTGATGTGGTTGCAGGGCACTATTATGTTAATTTTGTGATGAGCCTTGGTGTTGCATCAATGATGTTGCAACTCCCAAGACCATCAACATGACTTATCAATTTGGGTTCCTACAGAATTATAGGTGATAGTACTATATGCAGAGTAGGTCAGGTTGTACTCATGTCACCCTTAGTCATTGGATAAGATCAATGAATGCAAAGTCCACTCCTTGAGCTAATTGCAAAGATAATTTCTATGAAAAGGAAAAAGCATAATTAAGTGAAAGTAAAGGATCATTAGCCTAATTGTAGAAATGAAAATGTCATACATTAGATGTAGAGACTAATTATAACTAGAGGAAGGGAAAATACTACACTAGTTGAAGAAATAAATGATGCAACTCTACCTACAGCAGATGAAATCAAAATTCTACATGTAGACTCTAAACCATTAATCTAATTACAATTTGTTTGGAAAGGAGGAATTCAACCTACAACGCATAACTATGAGATTCAAAAACTAAGTCTAGTCTATTTGCATCCAAGAGTTTCCCTTCATGTCTCTTGTGAAATATGACTCTAGCCTTAACAATCATGTATTTACTCATTGCATAAGAGAATACTCATTGTGAATCAAATATGAAAATTTGATTCCTAAATATTTTTATGTCTTGTGCTTATAGTGGATGAAGGATGAGTCTAGAGTGGTCCTTAGGTCTCTCCAATCATGGATTCAAAGGGTGATGGCCATTATTCAATCTCAAATTAAAAAAAATCAGCATCCTAGAGAAAATCTAGGTGGGTTTGGGTAGAGCTATAGGACTACTACATGTCGCTATAGGAAACCATGTTTTACTACAAGATTGAATTGTTTTGCTACAATATTGGGTGTGAGAGCTTTATGAGGGAAAGTAAGGTAGAGGAAGTTGTATTAGTGTGGACGAAGAATGTGTGAGGCCTTATTCCAAGCATAAATTTATGATGATGAATCCAATCTTGGTATGACTTATGGTCTTAGAAAGAAGACTTAGAAGGATTCTGGAGAACAAAATTTTAGACCTTAGAGAGATGAAATTACAAAGGTACAGTAGTTTCAAGATTGAGCTCCTAAAAGAAAGAAAAATATGTTGATTCAAAGGAGCATATAAATCATTTTTTATTCCAAAATGCCTAAAAAAAAGTAGACACACCTAGTAAGCAACAAGAAAGCTATGTTATGACTCGTGAAGAAGAGGAAGAAATGAAACATGATATATAAAAATTACGAGACCAAGTGCAATAAAAGATATACTATGATGCATGAAGAATAGGAATAAATGAAACATGATATATCAAAATTATGAGACCAAGTACAATCTATTTGGGTCTCGCAAAGAGTAACCAAAAATGAACTAGAATCTAAGATTGAAGTTTTGAAGGATGGAATAAAATAAAGGATGGAAACTAATATGGATGGTTTAAAGAATGGTTTAAAAGCTATGATGGAAGGTTTTACAAAGTTGCTACAAGAAATGCATCCTAATGATTAAAATGTATTCAAACTAGTGATGAGAACAAAAGGAATGTTAGTCATGATTTTAGAGACTCTAAATTTGGATTGAATACCAAGCACATTCCAAATATTGATATGCGTAATTCTTATATCAAGGAATTGGTAACATGGATATGATATATGGAGCAATATTTTGATGTACATGATGTGCTACACACACAAAATGTACACATTACATCTTTAGATATAGAATGTGAGCAATTGTATGATATCAATGGATTTTGTTCTCCTAAACCACTTGTTAGTTGGTGAGTTTTTACAAAGAAAATGATATCACATTATGACGATTCAAAGAGAAACACCTTCTTTAGCCAATTGATAAATCTCAAGCAAAAGGGTCCAATGACGAAGCACATTAAGGACTTTCAAAAATTGAATATCTCGGTAACTCACATTCCATAAGAGCATAGGATTGATGTCTTCATAGGGACATTGAAGGATAACATCCACCATGAGGTTCCCCTTTGGGAATGTGGTTTAGTGGAGAAGGAATTCAAGGTTGAAATAAAAGTTGAAAGAAAAATTATGGCAACAAGGAAAAAAACAACTCACAACTATAAATATGAAAGTGTTGTTGTTCCTAGCCTTGCACAACCTACAAGGTTGACACAACAAAAGTTGGAGGAAAAAGGAGAAAAATGGATTTTTTATAGTTGTGATAGAATGTACAGTAAAGGTCATAAGTGTGATAAGAAGAAATTATTTTACATAGATTTTGAAGAGGAGGAAGAAAATAAACAGAAACATCAAAAGAATAAGATATACACCATGAACCAACCCCTCACAAAGAAGAAATGAATCTCACCATATCTTGTAATGCATTGGCAAGAATTAACACTCATCAAAATGTCAATATAGAAGGATATATCAAGAATAAAAAAGTAATAGTGTTGATTAAGTGAGTTAGTACCCATAATTTTATTCATTTTAAGATAACCAAAGAATTGAATTTATTTATATATCCTGCACCAAAGTGTCCAACGATGGTTGCTAATTGATGAACTATAAATTTCTCTCAAAGATGTCAAAATATTAAAATAAGCATGGGGGAATATGTATTTAATACTCCAATGCTTTTCATTCCAATGGGTGGTGATGATGTTGTACTACGAGTGAAATGGCTACAATCTCTCGAGATGATAACTTCTTCCTTTTTTCATAAACTTGGCAAGACTACATCTACATCATGTCCAATATATCACCCCAATCACTGTAGGGAATTGAACAAGTGACTTCACATCAAAGGAGCACCTTAATAGAGAATCTGATCACTCTCTATCTAAGACCTTGTGGATGGAGACAATAGCTTTTAATTTTCAATAATTCTTATTGATTTTTTTTTTTGGAAGGAAATTAAATTGAGGGGTGTCGTATGGAAATTAGGGAAGATAATCAACTCTAATAGATATTTTCAATAAATAGCAATCAGGCGTAACTTCAAAAATATGCTCACTAGATGTTCAAGATTTGAAATCATATATTTCTTCAGATCTCCATAAATTATTTGGACAATCATTCCAAGGCATTTGATACTCCCAAAGGCCTCCCACTTATTCGTGATTATGATAACTATATTGACTTGATTCTAGGAAATGTTCCTCTAAACATAGGGTGTTAGGGATATCCCTATTCCCAAAAGAGTTAAATTGAAAGTATGGTTGTAGAAATGCTAGAGGTGAGTATAATTAAACCTAGTCATAGTTCTTTCTTTGATCAAATCGCATTGGTGCACAAGAAAGATTGATCATGTTGTATGTGTATAGATTATAGGGAGCTCAACAAACTAACTATTAAAGATGAATTTCCCATTCCTATCATTCATGAATTGTTCAATTATTTACATGGAGCAATTTACTTCACTAAGTTGGATATTCATTCAGGGTATCATCAGATTAGAATGAAGACTAAATATGTTTTGAAAATAACATTCAAAACTCATGAAGTTCATTATGAAATTTTGGTCATGCCTTTTGTCCTTACTAATTCACCTTCTACATTTCAAGGTTTTATGAATTCCAGTTTTAGACCCTTCCTTAGAAAATCTATTTCAGTATTTTTTATGACATACTAATCTACAACAAGTCTTAGAAGGATCTTTGGTTGACATGGTATTATTTCAAGTTTGTTAAAGTTACACGAGAATATCATCACCTCTAGCAACATTACTGGATAAATATGAATTTCATTGCACTTCGGAAGAAACTTATGCTCTTGAACATTTTAAAGAAGCAATGTGCCAAGCACTAGTCTTAACTACACCAAACTTCGCAAAAAAGTTTATTTTGGAATGTGATGCCTCAAGAAATGGAATCAGTGCTATTTTAATGCTAGAAGGAAGACCCATTTCTTTTGAATGTTTTCCAATCAAGGGAAAGTACTTACGAAAACCTATTTATGAGAAAGAAATGTTGGAAATAATACTTGGACTAAAGAAGTGATGACCTTACCTATGGGGAAGACACTTCAAGGTAAAAAGATATCATGATAGTCTTAAATACTTTTTGGAACAAATATTTTCTTCAAAAGAGAATAAAAAACGAGCCACAAGATATTGTTTTATGATGTTAAAATCATATACAAAAAAGGGAAGAAAAATGTTGTTGCACATGCACTCTCAAGAAAGGATGAGCATATGGAATAATTGCGTTGTTTCATTTTATTATCCAAATTGAATGGATAAATGAAGCAAGTGATGAATGGAAGGATGACGAAGAGGCATGGGCAATCATTCCAAAGTTGCAGCAAAATCTAAGTATATCTCATACATTTATTTGGAAAAATGATTTATTATGGTACAAACATTGTTTATATCTTTGTAAGAATTTGCAACTCAAATAAATATTCATTTAGAATTTCAAACCTCTTTTAGAATTAGGATGTCCTTAAATATGATATTCATAAGCTTGTGGTAGAATGTTTGGTTATCCAACAAAATAAAGTTGACACAATAAAGACTTGAGGTTTTTTACAACCTTTAGCAATTTGAAGTCATCGTTAGGAGGAATTCTCAATAGATTTTATCATAGGTTTACCCAAGTATAAAAGGAAGAGTTTCATTATGGGTAGTTAATAGATGTATGAAGTGGGCACACTTTTTTCCATTATCTCACCATTTTAAAGCTAGTACAGTTTCTACTACATTTATGGAAATAATTCAAAAACTACATGGAAACGAAAAGATTATTGTATGTGAGAGAGATCCCATTTTCACTTGAAATTATTTTCTTGTCTTTATAATCAATTAGCTCATAGTTCATATTATCATCCTTAATCTGATGGGAACAATGAGATAGTGAGAAAATGTTTGGAGGGATATCTTCGTTGCTTTGTATGCGATAAATAAACACAATGGGTGAAGTGGTTACCCCTGGCTCAATGGTGGCATAACACTTACTTCCACACTACTCAAAAAATTACCCCATTTATGGAAATTTATGGATATCATATGCTATCCATCCCATCATATTGAGGACACAATTCCAAGGTTGAAGAAGTGGAAGATCATATTGAGCATCGACAACAAGTTCTCCAACTCCTAAAGGACAATCTTACTCTCGCACAGAATCGAATGAAATATAGGCATATCGAAATCAGAGTGAAAGAAGTTTTAGTGTAGGTGACTGAGTAATTTTAAGGCTACAACCATATAAAAAAAAATCCCTCAGGTAAGCTAAGAAGGGTAATAAATTATCACCCAAGTATTATGGTCCTTGAAAATTGTTACGAAATATTGGTACTATGGCATACAAATTGGAGTTTCTTACATATTCTCAAGTAAACCCACTTTTCCATGTTTCATGGTTAAAGAATGTTATCAATGAAAGGCTCCCACTTCAAAAAGTATTACCAAAATGTAACAAAGAAGGAAAACTCATATTGGAGCCTAAAGCATTCACAAAAAGAGGAACTCGACAACTACAAAATCAATCAATTTCAGAGTATCTCATTAAGTGGAAGAACTTACCAGCTGAAGATTCCACATGGGATGATGATAATTTCATACAGAAGAATCCAGAATTACTCAAGCATTGAGGACAACATGTTTTTGAAGGAGAGGGGCATGTTAGGTCCCTATAGTACTAGTGTAACCCCCCTACTGTTATTATTGTGCCCACGTGAACCCTCATATTGTTATTGTTGTTCCATTACATTATTATTGTTATGTAGGCTCTCATTATATTGTGACCCCTTAGACTCCTATATATTGAAAGGAGGTATTGTCATTTATATCATCCAAGAATTATTGAGTTATGTGATGTAAAAAAGGTTTCCTAAAGGCAGAAGTGTCCTCAGACACATAATTTTATTAATCAGAAAAAATAATTACATAATTGATTTGCAAGGTGTCCATTTACATTAAATGCTATTCAAACCAACTAGCTAACTAATCTCCTAAAATAGAGCCTAAGATATGACACATTTGGAGAGTCATATCTTGTTACAACAATATACTAATTTCTAATTGTCTCCATTAATTAATTAATCTTTCTAGAATAATTATTTATTTAATTTCTTAAATTAATAATTATTTTATTTCAATTTATAACCTATGATAATAAATTATTTTTGGATTAATTATTGTTTTATGAGAGGCTAACATTTCCCACTCAAAGAATATATTTCTCAAGTTGTTGATCTATATTTTCTTCTATTTTGTGAGCTCATTGCATAACATAATTGGTAGCGCTAGGTGGTAGGCCACTATTCCTACTCTAACCGGTACTTAAAGTGGTCCACCAAAATAAGGTGCCAACTTAGCACAACATCACAATTTCAAAATGTTCTTCTCGGGCCACAATTTAATGAATAAATTTTCACCCACTTTATACTCTTTAAATATCCTTTTTCAAATATACATAGCTCTTCTATCTATCTTGGGTTGCTTTTAGGATTTCATTTACCATTTTAAATATTTGTTCCATTTACCGCAAGAGATCATGTCGCAAGATAATTTTGTCCATTGGTTTACTCCAACTCAATGGAGTATGTCAATTTTTCATATAAAAGACGCCAAATGAACTAATCTTGAGGGATTCCTCATAATTGTTGTTATACAAAAACTCAACTAAATGTAAATAATCTTCCCACTTAATAGGTTGATCCATAATTTACATGTGAAGCATGTCTTCAATAATTTGATTAATCATTTCAATTTGTCGATATATACGAGGATGGTATGTAGTGTTGAAATTCAATTCTGTACCCATTGGTGCAAAAACTACTTTATAAAAACTAGAAGAATCTTTTGCGAGTCTCTTAGGTATAACAATTTTTGGTATTCCACATAATCCAAATATTTCTTTCATGAAAATTTCATCCACATGAAGAACGTTTTATGTTGATTGAACGTCCACTAACTATGATTGGGTCATGTTGCCTTCTAATTCTAAGTAGACCCATAGTAAAATCTAGTGAGAGAATTTTCATTTTCCATTCCTCAACAAATAAGGGATTCAATAATCAATAATCCAACTCGACGTTGATATTCTAATTTCACTCTACGGAATTATTGGCACTTTGCCAAATATTGAGATAACTCTATGTCAAAAATGTGCCTTCCTAAGGCTTCCAAGATTTTTTGGGTATTCATGATGAGCTAAAAATGGATTTTTATGATGCTCATCTAAAATTAAATAATTGAGTCTAGTCACATTAGGAATGTACATTTCCTTTGATCCACCAAATTCATTTATCAAGATTTTCTGTATGTGATTCTAAACCTAATCCTATAAGGCTATTTTCTTAATTTTCTCCACAAAATCTATTTTAATGCTACCTATTGGAATTCCACACACTTGTTTTCCCCTTTGGTTCAATGAATCAACCACTTTATTTTCTTTCCCTTTAATATGTTTGATATGAAAATCATACTTGCTTCGAAAATCCATCCCTTCTCTTGGTCTAAAATTTAAAATATATTGACAAAATAAATAATTAAAGAGTATATAAATGGTCAATAATTAAAGTAAATTTCTCAGCTATCAAATGATGGTGCCACATTTTTAAGCATGGACTACAACAACCATCTCTAAATCATACAAAGCATAATTTTTCTCATGATGTTTATACTTTCTAGATTCATAGGATATTACATGATTATCTTGCATCAATGCCTAATCCTTCAAGGGTATCATCCATTCATATTGTATAATTCTCATTAGGATCAACCATTTTAAATATAGATGTTTTAGTTCGTCAAAATTTTGTTGGCAGCTTTTTTTAGGCCAATTTACGAATCTCGTTAATAAATCTATCGTAGCATCTTGTAATACCTATGAAAGATTTGGCATCTACTACATCTTTAGGAATACATTAATAAAGGATTTATTTGAATTTCTTTGAGTCTATTGGAGTTTTTATTTTGGAGATTACATGACCCGAATATTGGATTTGGTCTTGGTAGAGTTACATTTAATAAATTTGTCATAAATTTGTTGTGCTCTAAGTGTGTTCAACGACATTCTTAGTTGTTGTTCATGTTCTTCTAGCATCTTAGAAGAAATGAGAAAGTCACTATTAAAAACGAGTACAAAATTATCTAAATATTAGCTAAAGACATTATTCATTAGACACATAAAAGTCGTTGAACCATTTGTATCCAAATGGATGCACTCTAAATTAGTAATGCCCATATCCCATTCTAAAAGTATTTTATGGATGTCCTTATTTTCAATCCTCAATTGATATAACCATGCCTTAAATCCATCATGGAAAAGACATGGCTCTTCTTACCTTATCAAACATGATTCTAGGGGGTGGACACTTATTGTTTATTGTTATTTTATATAACTACCTACAATCAATACACATTCTAACATTTTTTTTGAATATTATGTCTCTTAACAAAGTAAAGAATATATGCAATGAAGTGATAAGCTAAGTGTAGGAATTTACATGGTAAGTTCCTCAGATAGAAGATCGAAGGACACCGCTCACAAATAGAACACATATCAATACACTAATATTCTTGACATGTTTAAAACCCTCAAAGAGGGAAATAGTCCATGGCCTCAGCCAACGTGGCGAATACAGGCAATGTATTAATAAAAGAAACAAAATTTACATAAGCTTCTCTTATGAATGGTCACCCTACAAATGACCCTCCATGCTCTTTAAATAGAGATCACAGACCAATTGGGTGCTAAGCCATGGATCAAGTGTTAGTAATAATGAGGAGAGAATGAACTGTTAGATAACTTGATGTCCAAAACATATCGTGACCATCACATTGTAAGTTACAAAAGTACATAGTAAAGAAACACACATAAGAACAACTTGGGATAGGATTGAAGGATGTACAAATATGACACAATAGGAGGAGGAAGGAGGCATTAGAGCCTATCCCCCTTAGTGACGACATCCTAAACTCCAACCTTAGATCAAAGTTTAGTAAACTTCACCTCTGCGAGAGCCTTTGTAAAGATGTCTCCAACTTGATCATCTATTGAACAATATTGCACTTAAAGAACATGGACATGAATGAGATTTCTGATGAAGTGCATGTGTGGTTCATTTTGTTTACTGCACTGATGTTAGACTGGATCTTTGGATAGTTGGATGGAACTTTAGTTATCACACCAAAGTGTAGTCGGATGTTGCTGCTGAAAGGAAAAATTTGACAAGGTATGATGAAGCCACATGATTTCTTTACTAGCTTCCACGGTGCCACGATAGTCTTCTTCTACTGAAGGAAATGTCACTTTGTTTCTTGCAGGCCCATGTAATAGGTCCAAAATGAAGAGTGAAGACATAACTTGTAGTAGTCTTTTGATCATCAGGGTCACTAGCCCAATCGAAATCAGTGAAACCAACCAAAAGAGGAGATGCTTTTGCAGTGTAATAAATCCCAAAATAGACTATAACTTGAACATAATAAAGTATTATTTTAGCTCCTTTCCAATGATTTTCATGTTGGTTTTGCATAAATCAAGATTAAGGCCAACAAAAAAGGAAAGGTGACGATGGGTATGGGTCATATACAAAATTTTTCCTACAAGCAGATGATATAAGGTAGCATAAAATTCAGGGGAAGTACAAGTGACTAAATGTTTGGCTCTAGAATGAAAGGGAGAAGGGGTTGCCTTACTGACACAGGATTTCACCCGAACAACAATTGAAAATCAATTGGCAATTGAACAGCAATTGAACAGCAATCGAAAATTGAACAACAATTGAACAACAATCGCCAATTGAACACCGGTGATTCAATAGCAATTGAACAATAAATGAACAACACCTATTGAACAACGACTGAACAACATCGATTGAGCAGCAACTAAACAACATGATTGACCCACACCGATCCCATGTTGACTTCCCACATTGACTTTCCCTTTAGTAGACAGGCACTTCACTCTGTGTTGTTGATCTCCTCTCTCCAGATCTAATGGTCGGCCGTGACGTCATCCAACGGTTGACCATGATATCGTATAGGGAGCTTGTGTGACATTTACCCGCCTCACGGAGCGGATATGGTTTATAAACCTTGATCTATAAAAATTAAGGTTCAGGTTTAGAATTAAACTTTGATCACTTTAAACCCCGATATCCATTGGATAACAGAGGCCATCAAATCCTATGACTTGCGGGTCTACATCCAACACACAGGTTAAAAACAAGCCTAACCGCACTGTTGACTATGATGTAAGAAATTGAAACATAGATCGATGGTTAGGATGGATTACATGCCTTCAACCACAATGAAGCCTTTTTGTGATCTTCTACTCCCATAATTAATACTAACGACTGTGATTTACACATAAACAACTGAGATTATAATTAAAATATGAAAATATCTGGATGAGTTTCACATTGCATATTCATGGAAGTAAATAAGAGTCTTCAGTAGAATTCACATGCAATCAGACACTGAATCAATTTCTTCAATATAATATTAATTATAGAGTCTTGTCTCTCTCACCTAATTACAACAATTTTGCAGACCTCTTTTCCAGCCTCAAAACCTATCTATCACTCAACTCTTGCCTCTCACTCTCCTCTCAATCATGTCAGCTAATCCTTGTTTATTACATTTTCTTATTTTTATGAATCAAATCCTACTTGAATAACTCGATCTCTATTTTAATTATTCTAAAAATCAAATCTCTATTTTCAAGCTCCGTTACACGCCTACGCTAACAACTTATCCCTTAATATAAAATAAGACAATTTCCTAACTATTACAATAAATGAAAAACATATCATTTTCAAGAGATCCTACCCTCTCGAGTAAAACTGACTTTTGACCTCTCAGGTCAATCAAATTCAACTCAGTTAGCCACAACATGTGAACAAACCATCACGTTGCTGGCTAAGTCCAGATGATCCTACATCAGACTCCCTGGGAAGAAACGAATCATCCCTTAGACTCTCAGGGTTTACTCCATAGTTCTGCAACTCTGCTATTGTCAACCAACTAGCATCCTCCATTTGTTGTCCTCTCAATTTCACTAGGTATTAAAAATAAGCCTCTCATCTCATTTTTGTGGATACTCTTTTCTCCAAAACAGCTTCCACCTCTCTCTTGAATGTCTTTGGCATTTGTTCTTCCTAGTTCAAAGTTTGAACTTCTTCTGTAGTTTCATCCTATAGCTCTGTCTTTGTCTCTTTATATGGATACAAATTGGAAACATTGACAATAGGTGATATTCCAATCCCTTCTAGCAATTCAAACTCATATGAATTTGCTAAAAATTTCCTTGTAATTCTCAATGGTCCTATTTTCTTCATTTTCAGATTGTTGTAGGTTACAATAGGAAATATTTCCTTCCTTAGATATACCATGACCGATTCATCCACTTGGTGCTCATTTTCTCTTCTTTTTAGGTCCACCCTTGTTTGTACTTGTAGTTTTTGCATCTACTTTACAAACTCTTCACCCTTGACACTTCTCATCTCCTTTTTCCCCAAATTTCTCAGCTCATATATGCCTCTAGGATTCATCATAAAAATTATTTGAGATGAGATTATACTAGTACACTAATTAGGAGTATAATTATAAACAAGCTCTACCTGTGCTAGTGCCAAATCCCACTGTTTGGGATTGTTGTACACCAATCTTCTCAATATGTTTCCCAAGCTTTTGTTTACCACTTCGGTTTGCCCATCTGTCTCAGGATGGTAAGCTAAACTGAAACTGAGGTTCACACCTAGTTTCTTCCACAATGTCCTACAAAAGTGTCTTATAAACTTTGTATCTCTATGAGACACAATACTTACAGGCAGTACATGTATTCTTACAATTTATGAAAAAGATAATTTGGCAATGTGAGTTGCATCATTACTTTTTGTGAAAGTAATGAAGTGAGCCATTTTTGAAAATCTATCTACAACAACATATTTTTTGGAAAACCCAAAACAAAATCCATGCTGACTGCATCCCAAGGCCTGGTTGGTATTGGTAATGGCTGGTACAATCCTGTATTGTGGCTTCTCCATTTAGCTTGTTGACATATCTTGCACATCTCAACAAATCTCTTAACATCAGTCTGCATCTTTGGCTAGTAGTAAAAATCATTTACTTGAGCAAAGGTTTTGTCTTGTCCAAAGTGTCAATATAAACTTCTCTTATGTTTCTCTTTGATTATGTTTTCCATCATAGAACATTTGGGAATGCAAAGTTTGTTATTTTTAGACAACAAACTTCCTTGGACAAGATAGTTGAACCACTGGCTTCTATTATGGACTGTTGGGTTTTGTACATCTTCATAAATATCTTTAAATTTTCCATCATCTTTATACATATTAGCTATCTCTTAAAATCCTATAACACCTACTTTTAATTCTTGCATAATAAAACTTACCCTGATTAAAGCATTAACAACCTTGTTCATCTTATCGTTGGTATGCTTTATTACAAAAGTGAAACATTGTAAGAACTCTACCCATTTGAATGATTGCATCACATGATTGTTTGTATCAAATATAAAATCTCTTGGTAATAGATAATGTCTCCATTTCTTTAAGGCCTGTACAATGGCATATAATTCTTTATTATAAGACGAATACTTATTTTTAGCATCATTTAGCTTCTCGCTGAAATACGCTATTGGCCTTTGTTCTTGGCTCAATAACTCTCCAATTGCTACTCCACTAGCATATGTCTCAACCTTGAATACTTTACCAAATTCCAACAAAGTTAAGATTGGCTTCTCTATGATTTTCACCTTCAACAACTTAAAATTCCTCTACCCTGATTCCGTCCACTTGAACGGATGATTAGTTTCCTTAATTGATTCAATAATTGGTGCACAAATCTGGCTAAACCCTCTGATAAATTTCCTATAAAAAATTGTAAGACCATGAAAACTTCTTACCTGAAATATATTCCCTGGAATAGGCAAGTTCCAAATTGCTTGGAATTTCTCTAGATCCATTTTAATCCTTCCTTCAAAACTACAAATCCCAAGTAGACTAATTCCTTTTTTCATGAAACTACACTTCTTCAGATTTATCAAAGATTTCTCCTTTCGTAAGGTTTTAAGAACTAATTTAATATGCTCCAAATGTTCATCTTTGCTTTTACTAAAAATTAAAATGTCATCAAGATAGAGAATAATAAATCTACCTGCATATTCCTTCAACAATTCATTCACTAGTCTCATGAAGGTACTGGGTGCATTAGTGAGCCCAAAAGGCATCAATAATCACTGATATAAGCCAATGTTTGTCTTAAATGTTGTTTTTCACTCATCTCCTTCCCTGATTCTTATATGATTGTAACCGCTCTTTAGATCTATCTTAGTAAAATAGTATGACTCACTCAGACAGTCCATCAAGTCATCCATACGTGGCAAAGGAAATCAGTACCTCATAGTAATTTTGTTGATGGATCTAGAGTCTGTACACATTCGCCATTCACCTCCTTTCTTTAGGCTTAACACTGTCAGCACATCACATGGGCTAAGGCTCTCCTGAATCTGCCCTTTATCCATGAGCTCCTAGACTTTCCTTTCAATTTCTACATTCTCCTGAGGTGTCAACCTGTAATCATCTTTGTTTGGAAAACTTGCTCCCAGTATCAAGTTAATGTGATGACTAATACTCTGAACAGGTGGCAACGCATTTGGAAACTCATTCACAACAATGTCAGCAAAATCATCTAACAAAATCTTAACTTCTTTAGGAAAATCATACAAATTTGTGGTAGTTAGAATTACCTTTGGTTTGCCCACAATAGAAAAATGCAACTCCTCGTTTTTCACAACCTCCTGTAACAGCTCCTTTCCACTCATCACCATAATGTTCCTTTTCAGTACTTCCTTATCTACTTCCTTTTGCAATGGTAACAACGTATGTCTATTCCCATATTTTTCTATTGTATAGGTGTTACTATGGCCATCATGTAAGGCTCTCAGATCATACATGCATGGTATCCCTATTAATATATGACAAACATCCATTGGCATTACATCACACAGGACCACATCCTTGTAAGTGCCAATTGGGAATTCTATTTTACACTATTCTGTTACAGTGATCTAGTGTCCCTTTTGCAACCACATTACATTATAAGGTGTCATATTTTCTTGTCTCCAATATCCCCAACTTGTCTATTTCTTTAGAAATAATATTTTCTATTCTCCCACTCTCAATTACCATTTTACAATACTTCCCTTTTTCCTTACAAATAGTTCTGAAGAGACTCTTTCTCTGTGCTGGTTCTTCTGATTCCTTATGTGCTTTGAGCAATATCCTTTTCAACAATAATGATTCTCCTACCTCAGGTCCTTCTTCTTTGTTTATGATCTGAGGGTTCTCTTCTACCACAATAGCCACATTCACATTTCACTGGTTTGTTGTTTTGTTATGAGGACAATCCCATGATCTGTGTCCCCACTCTCCACATGTGTAACACCAAATGTCTCTTCCTTGCCCTCTTCCTTTGGGTGCATATATCCCTTTGTTATAGATTCCCCTCTCTCATGGTCTACTACATGAACTTCCTACTTCATTCTACTATTTTTTAAACCTCGGTCTCGTAGTTCCTCTACCTCTTACTCAACTTTTCCCTCTATTCCTCTGATTTTGTTTTCTCAACATCTTCTCTTCTACCTTCAAACCTACTTGATAGGCATCTTCAATGGTCTCCAAACTCAAAAAGTTGATTTCATGCTATATGTCATATCTTAAGCCATTGATATATCTTTCTACCTTCTGCATATCATCCTCTACATGTCCTGCTCTCATACTCGATCTATAAATCTCTTCTATTATTTATCAAACATTCCTTTTTGCTGTAAATTCTGTAACTGTTTGAGAATATCTAACTAATAATATTTTGGCATAAATTTATCTTTCAATTTACTCACCATTTTTTTGCATTGCTTGATCTTGGACTTTCCTTTTGTTGTTTTGGATGTTTATAGTTCATCCCACCAAATAGTTGCATGACCCTTCAATATTGTAACTGCAAATTTCACCTTCTTTTTGCCATGAACCTCTTCATAGTCAAAATATTTGTCTAATGAACTGATCTAATCCATTAGCTCTTCTGCATTGAGACTCCCTTCATACACAGGAATTTCCACCTTTGGTTATCCACCTACTTTAGACAACATCTTGATAACTTTGGTAGTTTCATCTTCCTCCTCTTCCTCTTCCTCAGACAATTCTTCTCCAGTACTAACAACTCCTTCATCAGGGGTTCTTCTCAGAGCAGTCTCCATTGTGTTCATCCTTATACATAGACTCCAGTTCTCCTCCGGCAGAACTATATTTGCTTCATGTCTTCCTTGAACTATTCCAGCTCCTCTCCTTTGGTGGCATGTTTACTACAGTCAACCTGAATCTCTGTGCTCTGATACCAAAAATGACTCAGGATTTCACCCGAACAACAATTGAACAACAATAAGCAATTGAATAGCAATTGAATGGCAATCGGCAATTGAGCAACAATTGAACAACAATCGACCATTGAACAACAATTTAATAGGAATTCAACAATAGTGATTTAACAACAACTGAACAAAAATTGAACAACATCGATTAAACATCAACTGAACAACATGATTAAATAGCACCGATTGTGTAGAAACTCAACAACATGACTGAACAACACCAATCCCACATTGACTTCCTGCATTGACTTTTCATTTAGAAGACTGGCACTTCACTCTATTTTGTTGATCTCCTCTCTCCAGATCTAACATTCGGCGCTAACATCTTCCAAGGGTTAATAAAGATATTTCACAGGGAACTTGTGCGACATTTACGTGCCTCACAGAGACGACATGGTTTATAAAACTTGCTCTATAAAAATTTGGGTTCGGGTTTAGACTTAAACTCTGATCACTTTAAACCCTGATATCCATTCGATAACAGAGGCTAGCAAATCCTATGGCTTGTGAGTCTACAACCAACACACAGGTTAAAAACAAGCATAACCCCTCCATTGACTATGACATAAGTAGTTGAAACTTGGATTGATGGTTAGGATGGAGTACGGGCCTTCAACCATGATCAAGCCTTTATGTGTTCTTCTACTCCCGTCCTTAATACTAATGACCATGATTTACACATAAACACTAAGATTATAATTATAATATGAAAAACAGAGAAAATACCCAGATGAGTTTGAGAACATAGATTCACAAAAGTAAATGAAAGTTTTCACTAGAATTGGCATGCAATCACACACTGAATCAATTTCCTCGATATAATGATAATTACAGAGTCTTGGCCCTCTTCCTCAATTACAAAAATTTTACATACCTCTGTTCCAACCTCAAAGCCTATCTATCACTCAACTCTTGCCTCTCACTCTCCTATCAATTAGCTTAGCTAATCCTTATTTATTTCATTTTCTTCTTTTTATGAATCAAATCCTATTCAAAAAACTTGATCTCTATTTTAATCATTCTAACAATGAAATCTCTATTTTCAAGCTCCATTACATACCTATCATAACAACTTATCCCTTAATCTAAAATAAGACAATTTCCTAACTATTACAATAAATGAAATACATATCATTTTTGAGAGATCCAACCCTCTCGAGTAAAAGTGACTTTTGACCACTCACGTCAATGAAATTCAACTCACTTAGCCGCAACATGTGAACAAACCATCACATTCCTGGCTAAGTCCAGATGCTCATGCATCAGTTATAGTCTTCTTTGTGAAAGCGGCCTAGAAGATCAGAGGCATACTTGGACTCGGAAAGGGAAAAACCTTCCTTTGATTGCAAGGCTTGAAGACCCAGAAAATAATGCAAGTGTCCTAAGTCTGTCATTTCAAACTTCTTTTTAAGCCTATAATTCATAGGGTTTAGAAGGATTGGATCACTACGAGTAAGGACAAGATCACTGATATAAAAAAAAAAGAATGATAAGAGACTTACCCACTTTCTTGGTGTAGACAATATTATCAGAATCACACCTAGAAAATCTAGTATCTAAAACAAAGATATCCATTTTGGCGTACCGAGCGTGAGTGACTTGATTGAGACCATAAAGGTATTTATTAAGCCGACATACAAGGCTAGAGTATGTTTGAATAAATCTAGAAGGTTTTCCTTCTAGATGTCTTCATGTAAGTCCCCATGCAAAAAGCGAGATTTAACATCGATGTGATGGACTTCCACTTTGAAAGAGGCAACAAGGGAGAGAACAAGGTGGGTAGATTTCATTTTGGAAACATGGGAGAAGGTTTCAGTATAGAAAATGCCTTGAACTTGTGAAAATCCCTTAGCAACAAGATGAGATTTATTTTTATCAAATCTTCCTTCTAGTACAAACTTGGTTCTGTAAACCCATTTACATCTAACAAGCTTTCTTCCCTTTGGAAGAGGAACACGATCCCATGTATCATTTGCCAATAATGAATGATATTCTTCATTCATAGTTTCGTCCCAATCTAGATGGCCTACAGCTTCTACAAAGGTGTCAGGATCATAATTCGTTGAAGATTGAGTGAGTAAAGAAGAGGCTTTATCGAACTCAGAATGTGTACATCGTTGATTTGTACGATCACCTCCAAGAGAACCTGTTGCATCTTGAGTAGCATAGACCCATTTTGGAAGCTAAGGAGCTGAAGGAGCATCCTCAGAAGTTGGAGGAGGATTTTCATCCTCGTTTCCATCATCTGAAGAAGAAATATTTTCAGAAGTAGAAGGGATAGAGAGAGTTGGCATATCCATCGAACTAGGCTCATAGGCTGATATATTTTCAACAAAATTTGCATCTCTTCCAATGAAAACATATTTGGATTTAGGTAAAATAAGTCTATATCCTTTGACATCTTCAAAGTATCTAATAGAAATACATTTTTTACTCTTAGGTTCTAAGTCTTTATGTTTCTCATCTCGAATATGGGCCCATGCTACACTTCGAAAAACATGCAAGTGACTTACATCTGGTTTGATTGAGCTCGATGCTTCTTCTCAAGTGATATTCATTAAAACCTTAGTAGGAGTTTGATTTACTATGTAATTTGTAAAATTAATTATTTCATCCCAAAAATTAACACTAAATCATTTAGATTGAAGCATATAATTAGCCATTTCCTTTAAGGTGTGATTCTTCCTTTCATCTACACCACTTTGTTGTGGAGTATATCGAATAGTATTTTGCATTTGAATTCCATGCTTAATGCAAAATTTGATGAATTTTTTGTTCACATATTCTCACCATTGTCAAATCTTAGCTTAACAATTTGATGTCTAGATTGTTTCTCAAAAAAGGCCTTAACGGCCAAGAACATGTTAAATACTTCACTTTTGAGTTTTAATAAGTATACCCAAGTGCATCTAGAGAGATAATCAATGAAAGTTAAGAAATACTTGTAGAGAGAGAATGAAACAACTCGAAGTGGACCACATGAATCACTATGCACAAGCTGTAAAGGTGTTGACACGTGCTAGGAGGTACATTTTTCAAAACTATCCCAATGATGTTTTCCGAGTACACATCTAGAACAAACAACATCTCTGCAAGCTATCATAGGAAGACTTGTCACTATACTTTATTTACATAGATTTTGAAGGGAGCGATAATTTAGGTGACCAAATCGCTCATGCCAAAGTTTTCTCTTCATAATTATGAGAAAAAAATACCAAGGGAAGAGTTGATGACCAAAAGTTGTTAAACTTATACAAGCTTGTAGAATCATCAGCAATTCGAGTAGCTAAACTTTGTTTAGGATCTATGATGTCCTTAATTATAACACCATGAGGTGAAAACTCAATGGTTTTACCTTCACGTGAATGAGTTATTTGTTATACAGATAGAAGGTTGTGAGATAAGGTAGGAACACATAATACATCATTAAATCGACCATTATCTAGATTAATAGTTCGAGTCCCTACAACACTAAGAGATATATCATCACCAACATATATATTTTTGGTGTTACAATCATTTAACAACAAAACATGGCTTTGTTATTCGCCATGCGATAAGAAGCTACATAATCAATAAGCCACACATGAGAATGAGAAGAAGAGGATACATTTAGTGCATAAGGAGACCGAGATGCTTGAAAACCACATGCAGAAAGTGTTATTCTGGAAGATGAAGTTGAAGTTGAAGAGTGCTCCAAATGGATGTTATGCTCCCTGATTGCTCCTTCCAAAGCTTCCATATTCTTAAAGCATTTTGATGTTAATTGGCCATCTCAATCACAAAAGGTGCAATGTCTATCAATCTTCTTCCCTTTGTTTTTATTTTCCTTATCATTTTGTTGATTTGATTTTTCATTTTGAGATTGAAAGTGCTTAGGACCCTCGCTTGGTTTAAGAACATTCTGTTTAGGATGCTGCTTCTTAAGATTCTTTGAACTTGGTTGTTGCTAGGTGTCTAATGCTTTCTTAGAATAGTTTCCAAGATTAAGAAGACCAAGATGTAAGAGTTTTTGTTATTCTCTTATTTAGGAATCACAAAAGGCATCAAAAGATGGGGACTTATAGCCTTGTACTTGAGAATTAAAGGCTTCTTTAGTATAATCGAAGCTTGAAACAAACAAAGAGTAGGTTGGTCCTAACATAGTAAGAATGGAATAGATAAGGCTACCATCTTCTTTCTTTTCTTTAACACCTTTCGAGAGAATTCTAAAGGTCATCAACTTGGACAAAAAATACTATATGGAAGAAACATTATTGGGGTCCAATGTAAGCAACTCTTTTTCAAGTTGATGGGCTCTAATTTCATTTTAATTCCAAAAGCTTTATTGATTTGTTTCATTGTTTCATGAGGTGTATGAAGTAGTGGGATATGGAATTTAAGGTCAAGAGAAACAGAAATCACTATCAACCCACGTGCTTCATTTTTGCATATTTCCCCATTTGTTTGTCTTATCTTTATCTTTAGGTTTAGATTCTTGGCGTAAGGATATTCTATAAAGAGCTTTACTTCTAAGTAAATCCATAATGTAGGATAACCACTCGAAGAAGTTGGTGCTATCAAGAATAACTTGGAATGAAATTTCCATTTAAAAAGAAACTAAAGTCGTAGATGCTAAAACTAAGTGTTCCAATGGAAAGATCTCAAAAACTTAGGCTGATTAAAAAAACTAGTTGTGAAAATGGCTTCGAGATGAGGAAGTTATGGCTTCTTGAACAAACGTTGTTGAAGATGGCCATATACATGAATCTGTGGAAGTGAATGATAATGTTCTATTTTTAAAAAAATCCCCCCTCTCCAAACTTAATCTAATTAGCTCACTTTAAAAAGAAATTATGTGACCCACTTTTATAAATAAGTGAAAGTCACTTTTACAATGGTATTTTATGAGCTACCCACTAAATTGTAACTTAAATAAAAGATAAAGAGACTTTAGAATTATAACTGACTCACATTTTATAATGGATTAGAACACTTTTACATAAGGTAACTTTAAAAGATAATTTAGATGTGTTTTTTGAAAAAACAACTCAACAAAAGGAAAGACTTGAACCCAAGAGCTCCATTGTTATAAATTAACTTTGGACCAAGCGAGCTAGTTTAAAAGGTTAGTAATTTTTTGAAAATAGGAATGGGTTTTTTTATTTTTCTTAGTCACTAAAGCTTTGGAGTGCGTGCTTGCTTGAAAAAACCTTTTTTGCCTACAAAACAGAAAACCACAAAACTTAACATGGACATGCAAAAAAAAATTAAACCTTGTAGCTTGAAGTTAGCTTTCGCGAGAAACTAAATATTTTCCTCAATATTTCTGATTTTTTGAGATCACAAAAAGGTGAGGTAGAAAAGACCATGCACTAAAGAGCATGTGCATGTTAAAAATATTTCATTTATGTTTTTGATTTACCCATATCTCATAGAGTCGTGGGGCAAAGAGGATACCCACAAATGAAAGGTATATATCCGGTAATAAAAAACAAAAACAGAGAGCTAACAAAAATTAAATAAATAGAGGCATGAATAACTAAAACTACAAATAAAGATTTATGTTTTTGATATGCCGATATCGCATAGAGTCGTGGGGCAAAGAGCATACCCACAAATGAAAGGTATATATCTGGTAATAAAAAACACAGAGCTAACTAAAATTAAATAAATAGAGGGATGAATAACTAAAACTACAAATAAAGATTGTATACCTCCATCTTGTTAAAAATGACTTAACTAGGGCTACCAGAAACCCTTTATCTTGAAACAAAAGGGGTTCCTCATGAAAATGATATTATGACGTAGTTATATCCACTTCAAATTTGGATCACCATCAAATGCAGCCCTAGAATAGCTTTCATACCATGTAGGAATTTACACGGTAAGTTCATCACATAGAACATGAAATAACACCACTCAAAAACAAATGAGACATCGATACATGAGTATCTTGACGTGGTTAAAACCCTCAAAGACATCACCCAATTTATTAATAAAAGAAAAAAAATTACATAAGGTTCTCTCATGTCATCCTACAAATGACACTCCATGCTTTTTAAATAGAGATCATGGACCAATCTAGTGTTAAGCCACACATCAAGTGTGATAAGTATGATAGAATGAATCATTGTATAACTTCATGTCTAGAACATATAATGACTATGGCATTGTAAGTTACAAAAGTACATAATAAAGAAACACACCTTACTTAACTCTACACTAGACCAAGTTATACTTCAATATTTTATATGTGTAGTAATATCTTAATAAATTCCATGGTGAATAGAGGGTGAACTCTCTTTGTTAATAGCTTCTAAAAATTAAAGATTAAACCAATTTCACACCAAATTGAGTGAGAAAACCTAAAAAGGTTAGTGAATTGTTCCACTCAAAGGAAATATATTCCCAAGTCCATCTTAGTCTCATGATAACATAAAGAGGGGGAAGTGTCCATTTCTATCACTAAAAGTATAACTTTTAGGTTTCTTGCATTTTGGGAACATTAATCAAGCATGCCATGGAACCTATGTTTTGTAGTTTTAAAAAAAAATATATATATATTTTCCAAACACTATTTAAATTTGGTGGGAAAAGAAGTGATAACCATATTTAAATATTAGTCATTTTAGCTCAATCTCATTGGCAAATAATTTGAATTATATTTCAATTAAAATAACAAAAAATTAATTGAAAATTGTAATATAATTTTCAATAAAAAAATACTTATAAGATTCAAACCTTAAAAAGAAATAATAATTTATTAATAAGAATAGAAAAAAAAACAAATTATTATTACATATGAATAACAAATAACTAGAATTTACATATAGATTTAAAATTTGATAACATTGACAAATAATAATTACTCACGTCATAATTACACATGGTAATTACAAAAACTTGCCACATAAAAAAATCTATCAAATTGACAGCATTGACATTAAAATAGGGCATCTATAAAAATTGGTAGCATTGAGTAACATTAAAATAGGAAATAATAAAATGGAAAATTGATAACCAATTTTAAATAATTAAAATAATAAACAAAATAAATAGAATAATAACTAAAATAATAAAAAAGTTAACTATTCAAATGGTAACTAATATTCATAATAGTTAAAAATTTTAATATAAAATAAAGTATAAATTATATTACCAAATTTGACAAAATCTGTGTTAAAGATCTAATAATTAGATAGAGTTGCTAACTTATATATAAAAATTATCTTTTACAATAAAAATGATGATATAAAAGAAGGGTTGATCAAAAAGTGGTTTTTGTTTTACCTAAAACTCATTAATGGATTGTAGCTTATACTCCTCACCAATGAGAGAGATAGAACTTAACATTATAATTCAAAGCAGCACACACTCTTAAGTAGATTTGGTCAATTCTAAAATACATAGGTAATTTTTTTTTAAATATATTTTAGAAATTTGTTAGAATTAAAAAATTTTGAATCCAATTATTCCAATATAACTAAGTAGCTATGAAATAAACCAACCATCTTCAATGAATAACTTTTATTCATAAATCATAATAATTAAATAACTACATCCACATGCTTCTTTTTAATTTTAATGTGCATAATATTGCAAAATTTTTTGCACAAGTATTTTCAAAAATTTAAAATATACATAAATTTGAAAAATCTAAAATACTCATCTAAATTAATAAATCCAAAAAACTAGTGAAAGGATAACTTAACAAAAATGTTATACTTCTCATCAAAATAATTATCACCAAAAGACGAACTGCTTAACCCAATACAAAATAATTTCTCAGATTACAAGTCAACACAAAAGAAGTTTAACAAAATGCTTAATGGCTCACATTATGTTGTAATAAGGATCAACTCATTGTAGCTCACATTGTACCATTGAGGAAGGATCCAGAATTAACACTTGCAATAGTATATTAGTAAACTTGATTTGCTATTTAGATTAGGTTGTTGAAATATTTTCTCAAAAATAATTTTTTATTTTGGAATCTATTAAATTTTATAAACACTAATAAATAATATATATATTATTTTTAAAACAAAAACAACAATTTATTACTTTGAGAGTAACTATATATTATCTGTGCTCTCCAAAATTTTAATTAAAATAAATAAAATATCACTGTAGTAGCTATAGTATCCAAGGATTAACTAGAGTTAAAGCCTACTTGTTTGTTGAGTTGAGTTGCAAATGTATAAAAAATGTAAAAGATATTGTTATCCAAGGATTAACTAGAGTTAAAGCCTACTTGTTTGTTGAGTTGAGTTGCAAATGTATAAAAAATGTAAAAGATATTGTTCAATGCATTCCAGAGTTAGTGCTTAGGACCCTCAAGGTCACTACAAATAAGGATTGTCATTAATTACTCATCAACATGATTCAATGCCACTAAACTGGTGGTGGTGTTGTCTAAACTCATGGCTAGTTTGATTTGTGGGTAGTAAGAAGGCTGGAGCTAGCCATGAAAAAATAAGTTCTTTCAATACTAAGCAAACTAAAAAAATCCATAAAGACAAATTCCACAAAGATTTGAGTTTATATTTCTAATACATTTATGATGCATTTTAATATATTTAATTTTTTTAAATTTATATTTATATTTATATCTTATCATTCAATTTAAACCATAAAAAAAAGTAGAGTGAAAGTTTTTACCATTAAAATTAGAATTTAAGCAATTTGAAAATTTAAATAATGATTTTATTAAGAAAATTAATTTTAATATATTAATTTTTAATAGAAACTAGAAATTTATTAAAAAATTATAAAACAAAAAGATCAGTTTTTTACATAAAAACCAAAATAATATAACCTAAAACAAAAAAATATAACCACTTTGCTAGTAGGTATAAAATGATGGTAATTTTAATCAACATTTATATTATTAGTTTCAAATTTAGTATAAAATAAAAAAATAAAATTAAAAGATACAATTGTGCTCAATTAAACAATCATGCGATGTAATGTTAAGACAATTCTTAATGTGAAAGTCATTCTTTTAAAACTTTATGGGAAAAAGTGAAGCCATGCCAAGAGCTAATGTGGCCAAGGCCATGTGTGATAATGAAATAATTTTGATAGTTTAAATGTCATTACCTAATGATTTAATAAACCAAAAGTTAAGCTTACATAATATGAAAATCCACCCTACTTAGCAAACAAACAAATATACAATTATGATTTAGTAAATAAAAAATTAAACTTTACTTATTAAAACAAATATAGAGTTGAAAATAATTTTAATGTTTAAATACACACTATATAGTTTTCTTAATCCAAATATTAAAACAAAAATACAATCACAATATAATGTTTATATGAAAGAAATCCTTAAATAACTAAATCTAAATTAATAATTGCAAAAGAGTAAATCCAAAACCCTAGTCGAACGAGAGCTTAATGCAGAATATTATACTTCAACTTAAAATAATTATCACTGAGATGTCAAAGTGATTAATCCAATACAAAATAGCTGGCATTACACTTCAATTCAAAAAACTTAAAGGAATTCATAATAGTTGACTTTATAGTAAAATTCAAAAGGCTGATCAGTGAAAGCCCAAAATGGTGACTGCGATCAACTCATTGCAACTCAGACTGTTCAAATAGACGATTGAGATCAGTTGGAGATCCCATGAAGGGAAGGAAATGCCAAGCCAAAGGACTTAATACACAAAATCATCCTCCTCCTCCTGAGGTAGTACTTCAGCAACTTTGAATTCACGAGTTGTCGCATCATTAAAGATCGCTTCAATATTTTTCAGATAGATTTCAAACATACAAGGTAGGTTTCCCTAAGTTTTGGGATATTTTCTATGTAGCCTGATAATGGGTTGCCCAAGATGACTCTTCTGTTAATATTTTTTGGCTTCCAATTTGTAGAGAGAATGTTGCTATAAAGCTTGATTTGGCAATGCGGCATGTAAAACTATGTTGGTTCTTCTGCCTTGGGATTTTCTTCGTCTTTGGGCATGAGACACGTAGACCGCAACCGCTGCATTTTACCATATCTATTTCATTCAATCATTTAGGGGTGCTTCCACAAGTGCTAGTTTAGAGTCTCTATATTTGCTGGACCATTATTAATAATCAATCTTTCTAACTCCAAAAATAAATCAAATTAAAACAATAACAAAGTACTTCATTAATGTGGTCACACAGTTGATTTAGGGACAATAAAAATTAGTTGCAAATCTTCTTAATAAAAGTTGATTCTAGTGTAAAACATTTGCATTAAAAATGATAGTGAACAGTAAATGAGAAAAACTAAATAGTTGGGCCTAAGGTTTTCAATAATAACTAAAGAAACCTTTGAATGATATGGTTATGAAAGAGAAAATATGATAAAAAGAAATTCGGGCACTACAAATGGACATATGAAAAGTGAACCTTTTCAAAGTTAGGAAAAAAATATATATATATGGGGAATCACAAGATAATGGGAATGAATTCAAAGAATAAGAAGAGATGTACTAAAAGTATACATTTCTTTTCATCTATTTCTTTTATAATTTTGCAATACTATTCAAAATCAAATAACAAAAACTTATATTCAATTTCTAATTTATTAAGGAAATTTGATTTTAAAAAGTTAATCTTGAATTTGAGTGTCATAACATAACTTATAAGACAATAAAATCCTTTAAAATCAAAAGAGATACATGTCAATATAATTTACCTTACCATTAGCATGAATAATGCCAAGTAACCAAAACTACATTAAATATTAAAAATAAAATAAATAATCTTATTTTATGAAAGTTATAATATCATTAATATTTTTAATGGAGGGTAAAATATGAGTTGAGTATGGTTTAATGAAATACCACCATATATTCATCTTAAATACTATCTAACATGAGCCAAAAGGGATTCAATTTCTTCAAGTCCATTTTTTTTTATGAAATGACATTATTTAAGTATTTTGGATATTTATTTATTTACTTTCAAATTTTTTAAAATTTATGTTTGGGTGGACAAGAGAAAAATTTCAACTTTGATCACTCACTAACATGGTTACACATCACACTCCTTATAGAATGATCCTCTCCCTTAATAACTAATTTAAATTTTAAATTTAGTTTTTGAATTCTAAATTTACATTTTTAATTTAAATTTGATTAAATCTTATGTTATTTTTTTTTGTTGAAGCAAGAGACATACCTCCTATTTCATTAAGTCTGAGAACAAATTACATAATATACAAAACTCCTCAAGGAACTCTCTGCCAAAGAAAAACTAGCCTCCGAAAATCAAGGGCACCGAGCTAAAGGTTAAAACACCAAGCGAAGGCCCAGAAAACAAAACTACTAAACCCTCGAAAGAAAGACACACAAAGCCTAGACCATTCCATATCCCCTTAGAGATCTGATGGAGAAGGCTCAAATAGGTCTAGAAACAAGCAACCACTCTAAGATTAGAATCGGACCCCTTGAGGAAATAGAGACCAAGTGAAAAGGATTTCGGGTACGAATGGGGGAATAAACCTAGAGCAGGTAGATCACGTGAAATACACTAATTCCCACTATGATGTGAAACAAGCACGGAAGATATTCCTCGTATATAATATTAACCATCGATTCTCCTCGCAAGATCCAATGACTAAGGATGATATCGCAATATGTAGAACCATGGATATTAACCACGCCATAAACCTCGACCCACCAACATGCTCGTTTATTCATGACTTTAGATCCATCTTGCTTGATCGAATGGCTTAGGATCATATCGCACGATCCAACAACATTGCGAATTAGCACTCAACGAGGGCGGTATTCTTTCCCCTCCCTTGGCCACGTGTTTCTTGGTGAGTGGAATCACTCCCAACTCCGAAAACCCTGTTCCAACTTGAAATGCTTGCAATAAATCGTAAACCACCCTCAGAATAGTAATGTGTCCAAAAAAAGAAAGGTTGGGGGTTTTAAGGCTACCGTCAAAGTGAGGACTTTGTCCACTCGCCCCATCCCTTCTCTGCTAGTGCGTGAGATGATAACCACGCCATAAACCTCGACCCACCAACATGCTCGCTTATTCCTAATTGTACATGTGTCTTACTTGATTCGATGGTTGAGGATCATATCGCACGAGCCAGCAACACCGAGAATTAGTGCACGATGGGGGTGGTATTCTTTCCTCTCCCTTGGCCACATGTTTCTTAGTGAGTGGAATCGCTCCCAACTCCGAAAAACCGCTTCCAACTTGAAGGGCTTCTCATAAACCATAAACCACCCCGAGAATGGTATTGCGTCCGCAAAAAGAAAGATGGGGGTTTTAAGGCAATCAAGAAAGCGAGTACTCTAGCCACTCGCCCCATCCCATCTCTATCGATGCATGAACCAATGTAGGATGAAGATCCAACCATCGAGCCGACTATTCGTGAAATAGTGTCTGGTGAGAAAATTCCATGTGAAACTTCTATGCTTGTACTTACTAGGGTTAAGGAGGCAGAGAATGACCTCGATCCCAAAAATGACCTCACTTCGGAAAAAAAATTTCATAATGAATCCAAATGAGCTAGACCGTGCCTTTGTGTCTCTATTTCGAAACACCATCCTGTCCTCATATGCGTGGTCATGACAATCCACCTTTAATCTATTCTGAGGCATCTCTTGCAAACTTAACGACCCTGCTTTCGGTACATAGCACTCCTTGATTGGCCAAAATGTGTGCCAATTTATTTGTCATCCTTCGCACATGGTTAAAACTCACTGTACGTAAGCATAGGAGGTGAAGTTGAATCCTTTGAAAGACCTAGAGTAGCCTCCAGTGTTTTGAGACTTTTTCGAGCCGTGTGCCATAGCTGATTCTTTTGAGTGAGTTAATGATTAACTCACAATCACCTTCGACAATTACATTTTGGAGATTATCCTGCTTCAGGAATTCTAAAAATTGCTTGAGATCTATTAATTATGCCATATTGTTAGCGGCTCTTCCGAAATGGCAACGGAAGATGAAAAGGATACTGTCGTTTTGATCCCTTAACACCCCTCCAAAGCAAGCAATACCGAGGTTGGCTTTTGAAGCCCCATCAATGTTGTATTTCAAAAAACCCTAATGAGGAGGATGCGAGTAATCGTGCTCAGTATCCAGTTTCATTACCCTCTTATCAAAGCCCTGTGGTATAAGCCCCTGCATACCCAACTGAAGAACTATCTGCATTTCAGCTTCTAAAGGTGGATTCTGAGGGGAAGTCTGCGCTACAATACCTATTGTCTCCTTAAGTTGTCTTAAGATCTACTTGAAAAGGTGTTGGGAGGAACTCTTTTCATTTTTGATGATTCTCTTGTTCTCGTTTTTCGAGACATTCCATATTATGGGGCTTGGTGTGAAAGCCCAAGCTGAGCCAAGAAATTCATAATTAGAGAAGTTTTGTCTCGAGTTGTTTAGAGTATTGATAATGCTTCCCTTGTCTATGTTTGTTTGTTGGAAAATAGTGGTGAACATATCCCACAACCTAGAGCTGAAAATGTAATTATTGAGAAGGTGCTCCATTGTTTGCTCTTGGGCTTCACAGAGTTGACATCTGGAGGGACCCAGAACACCCCTCTTCCGAATGTTATACCAAGTCAGAATTTTTTGGTGATGTACGAGCCAGATGAAGAGTTTGATATTCATTAATCCTTGATGCCTCCATATTTTCTGCCAAACCCTGTCCAGTACATTGGAGTCTAGCTGAAGGAGTATGCGTTTTTCCTCCTTAAGATTGAAGGTAGCTTCATTATTGTTGCCCCATCTAAGTTGGTCATGCCCCCGTGTAACTAAAACCTTCCTTTGTTCCAACATTTTCAGAAGTGCCTCTACTTTTTCTTTCAAGGGGTTGTCATCCCTGTAAACAATATTCTTCGAGGTTCTCCATTTTCCTTCACTATCGGTTTGATCCCAAAATTATTTTACCTTAAATAACCCTTTGGTGTTTGTCTCTCTCTTGAGGTCCACAAAGTCCTCTCTTAATAGAGCAGGTTTTTGTTGCCATTTATCTTCCCAAAATAAAGCAAGATCTCCCTCTCTGATTTCCGAGAAGCTATTTTTTTGTACTAAGCCTCTATTCTCCTAGGCCTTATTCTAGATGTGTGAGCCCTTTATGATGCCAGACATCCTTATGTGATCATTATTTTGCCATGTGCTAGCATATTTTTATTTCCAGATACTAGTCCATCGAGCCTTTGGGTCTTTTACCCAATGCCACCATAATTTCCCCCCTAAAACATTGCTTGGTACTTCTGGATCATCCAATCCAAGATCCCCATGGTTTTTGGGTTTGCAAATCTTATCTCGGGCTACCAAGTCCCATTTCTTTGTTTTCACCCCCTTACCCCGAAGAAATTCTCTTTGAACGGTTCCAAAATGTTCTAAAATTCCTTTAGGAGCTGGAAGGGTTGATAGCAAGAAGATTGGGATTGATTGAAAAACAACTTTTGTAAGCACTAATCGACCAACCAAGTTTAAAGATCTGATAGTCTATTTCCTGATTTTATCCTACATCTTATTAATCACCAACTCCCAAATGCTCTTGTGCAAAGGTTTATCAGTTAGAGGAACTCCCAAATATTTGGAAGGAAGGACATCCCTTTGAAAGCCCAAAATTCTCAAGATATTTCTCTAAATAGCAATATTGCTATTAAAGAAAAAAATATTACATTTGGAGAGACTAAATTCCATACCTGTAGACATGGCAAAGTCACATGGGATTTGTTTATATGCTAGTGCTTCTTTGACCATGTGGATTCCCTGCAGCATAGTATCATCAACAGATTGTTGATGGGTCAAAGCCTATTTAGTCTGAGAAAGTTGGAGACCCTTGATATTACCAACTTCTCTTGCATGCTTGATAGACTGACCAAGCCCTTCCATCATGAGGATCAAGAGAAAGGGAGAGAGCGTATCTCCCTGCTTAAGGTCTCTTGAATGAGTAAAAGCCTTGGAGGGAGAACCATTAACCATAATTGAAAATCTAGAAGAAGTTACTAGGGCCATGACCCATCTTACCGAGTTATGATCAAACCCAAAAGCAATAAGGACTTTTCTGGTGTAGTTCCAATTCAACTTATCATAAGCTTTGGCCAAGTCCAATTGCGTAATCATTCCATCCTTCCTATTGCTTTTCAATGACAGCACCACCTCATGCACTTGAATGATGTTATTGAGAATTTGTCTACCCTACACATAACAAGATTGCTCCACAGAAGCTAGAGTAGGAAGAAGTGGTTTGAGTTTATTAGGAATAACCTTGGATATTATCTTGTATGCCATATTTCACAAAGATATGGGTCTAAACCTGTCGAGAGTCTGAGCATTGTCGTGTTTGGGCATCAGGGAGATGAAGGAAGTATTATGCACCTTCAAAATAGTTCTATTCATCCTTGAATATTCCACTACATTCAAAATATCCTGTTTAACAATATTCCAACAAGCCTTAAAGAAACCCACATTGAAACCATAAGGACCTCGCGCTTTACCATTCTACATTTCTATGATGACCTCACTAACCTCCTCTTTAGCCACTAACCTATTAAGATTGAAATTATCCTCTCTAGGTACCATCCTAGGTATATGCCTTGTTAAGTCTGTGATAAAATGCTCTCTGTCTGAAATGGTTTCCTTTGCTATAACTCGAAAGTGCTGAACTAACACAACTTCTATATCTTCATGGGTATTAAGAAGATGACCTCCCTCGTCTTTGATTGAAAGGATCCTATTATGAGATATATTCGCCATGGTGGATCTATGGAAAAATCTAGTGTTTCGCTCTCCTTCTCTTAGCCATTGAACTCTAGATTTTTGTCTCCAAAATATGTCCTCTTGTTTACATAAATTCTCCTAGTCTTGATGATGTTTGGGACTTGATCATTTTTGACTTTATCAAAGCCATCCTTTATAAGGGCTTGATTGATTTCCTGCATTTTATCTTCAACAACCTTTATCGTTTTAGAAATATTGCCAAATTCATTCTCTTTCCAGTCTTTAAGTCTGAGCTTGATGTGTTTTAGTCTTTTGTGTAGCAGGAACATTCTTGTACCTTGAATACTCAAATATTTTGTCCACAATTTTGTAATTTTGCTTATGAAATTTGGGTGGGTGAGCCAAATATTCTCAAATCTAAAAGGTCTGTTTATGGGGGTATGCCCTGAACCTCAAGTTGAACAAGCCAGTGGTCTAACCCTCTAAAGGGGAGAAATCTCACTATCATTTGCTTGTCGGTGAGCATAAGGTCCTCTAAGATTATGAATCTATCTAAATTTAAGGCTACTTGAGACTCTCCTCCACTTTTCTTGTTCCAGGTGAAGAGACCATTACTCGTCTTAGTGTCAACTAGCTTCATATTATCTATGAAAGTTTGAAATGTTCAAGAGTCTTTGCTTAAAGTTTTTTTTTCCCCTTTTTCCTCTGAAAGTGATTTGATCATGTTGAAGTCCCCACCCAGGATCCTTGGTACTCCTACATGTTTGTCTCTTAGATCCACAAGAGAATATAGAAACCTAAGTTTATCATCCATTCTTTGAGGGCCATAAACATTCATGACCAGATAAGTCTCCCTATCTCCCAGAGGATGAATAACCACTGGTAAATAATTCATAGACGCCTCATCATCTATTATGCCAATCTTTTGAAGGTTCCAAAGAGTAAGTATGCCTCCTACTATATTATGTGCTTTGACTTCTAAAAACTCAAAATGATTGAGCCATTTTCTATGAATTTCTTTTATTTTTTAATGGAACATTTTGTTTCCTCGATAAATATCCTATCCAGAGTTTCTTGTTTCATTCTATTACTAAGTATTCTTTTTTTGGTTTTACTACCTATACCTTTGATATTCCAAGATGTGAACTTCATTATTAAATATTTGTAAAGGAGTAGTTGGTTAGGTATTTCATCTTACCTAAATCTACCATCACCTTTCCACATCCCATCAATATCATGTTATACTTTTTCCTACCTCATTTTATTCATGGGTTTCTAGGTGCTAGTCCTCGTGTGGTTTTCATAGTTTTCACACCTTCATTGCCCTGCCTTTCATTTTTTCTTTTCCTTTCTAGCCCTTTAGCATGAGTTTTCATAGGAACTGTTGTTGTACTCTGTTGAACTCTTCTTGAGGTAATGAGTCTACTCTTGCCATGGTTCCCTGTTTCAAGAATCCTTTTAGATCTAGGTTTTATCTATCAAGAATCTCTTGTAGCTCACGATCCTCCATTTCCATCTCACTCTAGATCATTTCTTGGTCCATCTCCAGTTCTACATCGCTTAACATCTTTTTGTTTATTAATATCCTATGTTTGTTCTTTGTCTTCTTCTTTCTCCCTCTCCACTAGGCTTCCTTCCATTACTTGATCTACTTTTGTTATCTCTTATTCTTCTTTGAGTACTTCAAACATGTTCAGACTGGCCTATTGCCCTTCTGTTTGATGTTTCTTTGATCCCCTTTTGCCCCCTTTTCCTCTATGTCCCACTTTGTGAAAGCTTTTAGTGTCTTTCATTGTGGTAGCTTTACTTTTGTTCTCTATTTTAATAAGAGATCAGTCTCTATATAGGTGCCCATGCTCATGACATATGTGACATCTCAAAGGAATATGTTCATAATCTACTATTTGCACCCATTTTTCATCAAAAAATTCCAAGATGACCTCATCTGGTAGAGCTCCAGAGAGATCCATCTCCACACAAATTCATGCAAAGGAAGTGTATTTTCCCCTTCTTGTGGCCTCAGAAGCTCTGACAAAATGCCCTAATTTGTTTCCTATGGCATATAACGATTTCATTTTTCAGTAACCAAGAGGTAGGGAGTAGAGTCGTACCTAGACTAGGACTTAAGTGAATGTCTCTCGCTTCGGGAGAAAATTCATCATCCACGGGTGTATATAGAGGCTTGTTGCTCCATAGAAGTAGGGCCCTCCTTCAAACACCCTATCTTTATCCTCAATATTTTTAAAGACCACACTGAAGAATTCCTTTGACCTAAGATGTATGTTTATTCTTCCTTTTGGTTTCCAGTGGTATTTAATCTGTGTCTATGATACCTTTTGAGTGGGCCATAATCCCATGAATTTACAAATGATAGCATATGTCTGCATGTGGTTCCTGTGCACCTCGAGAGCAGGATCATTTAAAAATGCTCTTGGTGTAGCCTCCACTTTGGGTTTACATGGCCCCTCTTGTGTTTTGTTTTTTGTTTTTTGTTCCTTGTCTTCTTCCTCATTTTCTTTTTTTCTATTATTCTCCCTTGATTTGGTAAAATATTGCTCCTCTTCCACGTTTCTTTTCCCTTCTCCTAAAGGACCTTTGATAATTTTTATTGGTTTCTTACCTTGGCTAGCCACGACTTGCTTGTAGGAGGGAGTGGAGGTCCCTCCTTTATGCCCTTCCATGGAGTTCAACACCTAGAGAAGCCTAAATACACTAGCTTTCCGTCCACCTTCACCCCGTTACACCCTCTTCCTCCTCTTCACTATCTATCTTGTCGATTAAATCTTATGTTATTAAATTAACTTAAATATAAAATATTTATAAGTTTATTTTGATAAAAGTGCATTATTTATGTAATTTGAATTTGAATTTAAAATTTACTTTTATAATTTAAATTTTATTAAATCTTGCGTCAATAAATTAAATTTAAATTTAAAACACACACACACACACACATATACATTTGTTTTTTCTAAAAAGTGATGTTTATTTGGTGGTTTAAATTTTAAATTTAGATTTTTAATTAAAATTTGGTTAATTTAAAGTTAAATTTAAATATAATTTAAATTTTACATTTTTTTTAATTTAAATTTTTTTAAATCTTGTGCTAATAAATTAATTTTAAAGATAAAATATATATAAACTTATTTTGATAAAGATGACATTTATTTGGGTCTTACTCATAAAGTAAGTAAATACAACATAACTTATTTTTCGAAATGCCTCAATCTAATAATGTGATAGAGATAATAATCTAAAAAATTTAAATTACATGACAATTTATTTTAATTTTGTGACTAGTTCGAAGAGAACGCTTCCCGCTTGCATGCTTTTATAGACAAGACAAAACTCAATAAGTTATCTTTCACAAAATCAATAAAACATATAAGCGAATAATATAAAATTGAAAAAAAACTAATTATAATTAGTGTTGGGAAATCTATTCCATTCGTAATCCATTAAATACAATAAAAATTGGATATACATACATACATACATACACATACATCATACTAATACATACATATATATTATATATATTATATATATATATATTAAAGAGAGAGAGAGAGAGAGAGAGAGAGAGAGAGAATATTTTACCTAATTTCTATTACTTGTGATTTTATTTCTCAATTATAAGTTCCCACACTTAAAGGAATTATTAATTATTAAAATAACTTTTGGGCTCTCAGCATCACTTTTACGCCTTCATGTCAACTCAGGGATGTCACTCTATCATTTTGCAACACATAATCATGAAAAGGGGGTGTTGTATTCATTATAAGTTGGGTCAAACCTAGATACATGTGTCGTTTAAATCCTTTTTCCTAACCCTAATTTTATGAAAAGTTTCACTTTATCATTTTACGTGTAGCATAAAAGTGGGTAGCCCTATGAAATGTTTTCTTAGCGCACCGTTACGAAATGTTTTTGTAGAGATTAAAAATAAATAAATCAAAACTCTATTTCTGACTGGTTAAGTCATCTTTTCTGAGCAACTAAGTGGTGTTTTATAAAATAATGGTTCTCCCACTACATGATGTGATATTTTCCAACAGTTTTGAGCTCATTTGAGCCATTTTAAACCAAACCCTAGTTTTTTTTATGAAACGAGCTCACAAAATAGAAGAAGAGATAGATCAATGACTTCAAAATAAGCCCCTTTGATGGGTAACCTCATTTACATTACACAAATGAACAATACTTGGATGAGACAAATGACAATACCTCCTTTCTATATATAGGAGTCTAAGTGGTGAGAGTATAATGAGAGCCGACAAAACAATAATAATGTAAGGGCACAACAATAACAATAATTGATTTCTGTTGGGCACAATAATAACAGTATGGGGACTACATGGGCACATCAATAAAATAAGGGGTTGCACTAATAATAATAGGTGGCTACACTAGTAGCATAGTGATCTAACATTCCCCTCTCCTTCAAAAACATGTTGTCCTCAACGCTTGAGTAGTTCTAGATGCTTTTGTATAAAATCAAAATCTTCCCATGAAGATGAGGGCTATGAGTCCTCTTTCCAACCCCACACGTCTGATTGAGATTGGATTCTTTAAGAAATAGTTATGCCCAATCTCCCACGATGACCTTATTATAGACTTGTTGAGTAGAGTGAACTTCTATGAAGTGTGACTTTTCACTCTTTCGACCTTAATTTCTAAAAGTGATATCCAATAAACAATAATGTGAACTCTTTTGGTCACATTTTATGAAATTGGAATCCGATGTTCCGAGAGACAGCTATGATGATTTTCCCAAGGTCACCTCTTTGATATGGAATTGAGGAGCATGCAAAAGCGTTAACTTCCTTGGATCATATATCCAAAAATATAGCGAGAAAATATCTAAAATTCAGTCATGAGGTTCACCAAGACTTTAGCTAAAATGAATTTTAATTTCATCTTCTAAAACTTCATATAGAAAACGTTATAGAGAAAATTCCACGATGACGTGTTTGAAGTAGCGAAACCCTACAATACAAATCTCTCATATCAAATGTTATGAAACCAATTCACAAAATAGAAGAAGAGATAGATCAATGACTTCAAAATAAGCCTCTTTGAGGGGGAATCTCCTTTACATTACAAAAATGAATAATTCTTGGATGATACAAATGACAAGACCTCCTTTCTATATATAAGATTCTAAGGGGTCACAATATAATAAGAGCCGAAATAACAATAATGATATAAGGGCACAACAATAATAATAGTGGGATTATATGCAACACAATAATAAAAATATGGGGACTACATGGGCACAACAATATAAAAAGGGGGTTGCACTAATAACAATAAGGTGCTACACTAGTAGGATAGGGACCTAACACGTTTACTTTGTTTTGCCTAAAAACAATTTTTCTAAGAAATCCATATTTGTTGTTTTCTAGTGCAGAAAGACAATTCGTTCTTTTGCAGTCCCCTATTAAGTTATTGCAAGGTCATTAAAGGTGTTGCATGTCTTCGAGCTTAGAAAAAATGGCTTTCTTGGGCATGTGCAGATGTACGAATTTGATGGAATGTACTTTGAAGTGTACCCTCAAATGCCTAAACTTTTCAGGAGTGCACATTGGGAACGATTCTATCATTGTTTTAATGTGATGTGGAATTCCGAATTCAAAATAGTTTTTGGCTGGAAAACTAATGAATTGCACGTTAATCAGATTATACACGTGGATTCCACACTAAAGGTGCCAATTACCTCACCAATCTCCGTGAGTCCCACTTTGACTTTTCTACTCCCCAAGCACTTCAATATTCCCTTGATCTCATTTACACAAATCCAATGGATGTCACATAATCTCGTGCGATAACTAGCACGATAGATAGTAGGTTGAGAGCATGCAAGATAAGTGGTTTTTCCATGCTTCCTATCACCACCTTAGGTTAATTGCAGAATTTAGAAAAATACCATTTAGAATTTTTTTCCCATGCGAGATACCATTTACTGTTTTGAAATGCTGTCGATGTTAATATATAATGAAAAAGGGTTAGCTCTTAGTCTACAGACTTGATATAAAACCCCTAATGCTATTTAACTCACGTTTTCAATAAAAACACATAAATGGAAGAATAATACCTAGTGAGGGTCTAGAACATGGATATGCAGATTACAAAGGAAATTTTGCACCAGGAACAACATGTACAAACCACACTTAGATCAATTCTTTAAGAAAATAGGAATTACAGAGTCTTGGCCCCTTCGGCTCGATTACATCAATTTGTCTCACATCTATTTCTTTCACTCTCAAACCCTATCTCCTTTTTTTCTCTTGCTCCTCTCTCTTTTTTTATATCATTACATTTTTTCCTCTTTAATGGATCAAATCATATTCTAAGTGCATTCAAAACTCAATCTCTATTTTTATCAGTTCAACAATTAAATCCCTATTCTCAAGCTTTGATACACACCTATCCTAGCAACTTATTGGATATTTTAAAAATAATATAATGTTCTAATTATTACAATAATTTAAGGAAAAATAAATGCGAGAGTTCCAACACTCTCTAGTAAAATTTGATTTGACCACTTAGGTCAATGAAATTCATTTCATGTTAGCCACAACATGTGAACATACAATCACATTGCTGGCTAAGTCAGGATGCTCCTGCATCAGACTCCTAGGGAAGAAAATAAACGTTCATCAAACTTTCATGATTTACTCCATACTTCTGCAATTTTGTTGTTGTTAACCAAGTCGCATCCTCCATTCATTGTCCCTTCCATTTGACTAGATACAAAAAATAAACCTGTCCTCTCACTAGTACAAAATAGCTAATTAGTTACTAAAACAATAACTAAAATTTGCATATAAATGACTATTTTCTAGTCGGTGATGAGTAGTAGCTAATTTACAATATCTTATGACATGACCAACTTTTAGTCGTTTTTAGCTTAGTCATTAATTGGTTGTCTCAATTTCATCATCTAGTAGTATATTTAGTCATAAATTTGATCATTAATTTAGTTATTCATTTAGTCATTAATTTCCACAATTAAGCACCAAATATACAACAAAATATATTACTATATGATCATATGAGAAGACCAATTAATGACCAAAGGAATATGACCAAAATGTTGGTCAGGTTATAAGATACTGTAAATTAGCTACTAGTAGTGATATATGCAAATTTTACTCATCGTTTGAAACCAATTAATTACCAAGGAAATATGACTAAATTTTTCTCATGTTATAAGATGCTATAGATTAGCGACTAAAGTCGTATATATGAAAAATTTAGTTGTCGTTTGTAATGAAAAATTAATCATTTGCACTACTGAATTATATTTTTTTGGTAGTTTCATATATATTATATAAACGACTAATTTAGTCATATATTCATTTAATTTGTGTTCATCACTAATCAATATAAACTACTAATTTAGTAGTTTTATATTGATTTTATAAGTTCATTATTAATCAACATACATTAATTAGTATGGTTTTGCGACTAAATTAAAAAAACATCATGCAATGTGAATTGGTTGATCTAATATGAAAATTCAAAATTGCATATGTTAGTTAAAATACTAAACAATATCAAGTGCAACTATAAATAATTTCAACCATAGAAATTATATTATATGAAATGTTGAGTATTAGAATATGAGTTTCCAACTTAACATTGGTTGGACTACAATTTACACATTAAATGTTGTTTCATCACTATTAAACATTATATTCATTATGTTGTCATGTCATTGCAGGTGAATTCACCAACTATGAAGACTTGAACATCAGTCTCTATGTCTGTGCCTTATGCTGGATATTGGCTTTAAGGGTACTACTAGACCGTTTTTCTACTCCCTCTTTTGCATTTTCCGCTTGAGTGTTACTGTTCTCCTCTTTATTCAAATCCTGTTTATTACCATCAATACTGAGTTCCTTTTATGGAAACAAAAGAACCTAGAATGCAAAGTGTAGGACATAAAAGGTAGTGAACACTAGAATATAAATGAAAGTAGAGTATAAAGGATTTATATTACATATACCTCGACATCAACAATGTTAAAGCCTTCTTCCACATAAAAGCAAGAAAATCGAACAATTTTTCTTCAGTTGGGCGATAGTTGCCACTACGTGGCCAAATAACCTATATAAATGAATTAAAGTCACCATAGAAAAGAACACCTTAGTAACTTAGTATTCAACCTTTAGGGAAAGATTAGGCACAATCATGCCAACTAAGTTACATGCTAAAAAGCTCAAGCTGTAAATAACTTGTTAAAACAAAATAATCTGAGGTGTGATGTCTAATCTTTGTCATTTTATTCACAACAACAATTTGTTGTCTAATGCATGAACTTGGTCAACTATATAAACAACATGTTCTCAAATAACAACATGAAAGTAGATTTTTCTAATAATCATGAAAATCTTTCAATACAAAAGAGTTAAAAGGATTTCAATCAATATCATGTAATATTAATTTCATCTTCAAGTGTTGGTTGTTTTTCACACATACATAATACCAAATACTTTCAATTTCATAGTTAAAATGTAAAGCAAAATCGAAATAAACATTCAAAATACAATCAAACAATAAAGAGAGTATATCATGGAATTGACATTATAATTATAAAAAAAAACTATTTACATGCACATCGTTATCTTATGATGCATTCCTAAATCATTTGCTTTCCCAAATGACCATGAGGTGAAAGAATCACAAGATTAAAAAACATAGGAATACTTACTAGAAAAATTTCCAAAGTTGATGGTTGATGTGCTTGAAGGATATCCAACAACAAATGAATCATATCCAAGACATGATATCTATATTGTCTCGCCATCCTTTCTCCAATCACATTTCATGTAAGCTGCCCACACTAGAGTCAAGTAACAATCAAGATGGAATTGACATTTGTTTCTATCTTTTATATGTATAAAATTTGAATATAATTTGTTTTGGTAACATATTAATTCGTATTTAAATCCTCCATGTCATGAGAATGTATCAATCAAGTAGAACATTAGAAAAATTGACCTCAATGAGGCCCTCTAATGATTTCTACAATACCAATACTTATCTTGTTGTGATATCTTGGATAGAAAAAAAGACATATCTGCAAATGAAAAATCCATATATTACTTATGTTCAAACTATGTATATGGTGTATTCTTAGGTAACTTTTTAAGATGTCACTCTAACTTTACCAAAGCATATTGCAGCTTGGTTAAACTCTATATATTTTCATTCAACATCAATTTCTGCAAGATAAATGTCGTACATTATTCTTTCCCATTTATGAACATGCTAGATATGATAAATTGAAAGTCATATAAAAGGAGGAGAAAACCATTTTCTAACCAAAACAAATAAATAAAAAATGGCTCTAATAAAACATCACACCTCAGAAATTACTCTGCCACTTGTGCAAACTAGAGGTGATAATCTTTGAATCATCTTTAGGTCATATTTAATTGGATATTCGAATTTTTACCATCATTTCAATTTGGTGCTAAAAGAAATATATAAATCCAGGTTATTATGAGTGACCTTCAAGTATAATTCAAAAAGATAATGTCATTATATGGTATGGAGAGAGAAACATCTTCATAACTAGGATTCTCTATTTTAGTTTGGTTTCAGTTGAGTTGGTATTTGAATATACAGTTTTCTCTAAAGAATGTGAAATAGAAAATGAGAATCGAAATAACCCGTGAATTTTAATTAATTCATATAATATCAATAAAACAACTAAGTTATCCTTCTCTGCATTTGGATAGAGATTTATTTGTTATATAATAATAATGAATTAACTATAAAACACAATGATGCAATATACTAACCAAGGAAAGAAAAGTGGCTTGGTTTTTGTATTTGTGTGCTTGAAGGAAATCCAATCCAACAATGATTGTGTTCTTTCTTTATCATGAAATAGTATTGGAGACAAGTGTTGTTTTAGAAATTGAACTCCATTACCAATAGGATATGGTCATGTTGGGTAAGGAAAGGATGAATTGAAGGGCTCAAGGTCTAGCTCCAACACATAGATATCCTTCTTACTACAAAATAAAAAGTTGTCATGATTTTCTTATCTGGGTAAAAGCAAAAGTGAGTTTGCATTTGTGCACTTGTGATAGTATATGAAAAAGATAGCACTAGTGGAAATCAAAGTGTGTTGTTCCATCATTCAACCTAACATAGAACTTATATATTTAATTGTTGACTATAATGAAAATCAAATGTAAAACCCACTCAACTTGATCTTTACATGACATAGTTGTAACGAACTAGTACAATATAAGCATGTTAGCTCATAAACAAGAGATGATAAAAGATAATAATGGAACATTATTTCCTACCACATAATTGGCATGAATAGAATTTCTACTGAATTCATCCAAAAATTGAGAAGAACTTATAGCAAAAGAACATACCATTAGTGTTTTGTATGCTCTTTAACACATGTAGCCTAGGGAATTAGAGGAGGCCAAATGTAGCAGGATTCCAATTGTGTGGGATATAAAAACAGAGATGTGAAAAAACACGCCTCCCATTTCACGAAATCTCACTCTAAATAATAGAACATTTTGAGGATAGTAATGATGAAAATAGATCATGTATTAAGTTCAAGCCCCTTATTGGTCATTAATTAGCAAGATGGTTGGTAATTTTTACTCACAAAAAAATATATCATAATTAGTGTCATAACTGTGTCGATCCTTTTGTGGATTTTTTTACATTTATATTATAGTGTCCATGTAGGAGAGTGTGATTAAAGTTATTCAAGTTTGGGCATACTAGTTTCTCCTTTCATATGCTTATGTGAATGGACAATGAGATACCATTCTTCAGTTTGGAAATTCAGGTGTCCCTCCCTTTCATTAAATATATGGAGATGCCCCACAATTGAAGGACCTTGATAGTTTTGAATCCAATCTTATGGACATAAGAAATGGATTTGGTCCAAATCAATATGTTGTTATGGTAATTGGAGAGGGACAAAGAACTCGAGAATTGTTTAGTATTCCTCTTGTGGAGCTTGAAAGATAGTGTAGGAAAGATGGTTTATCTATTTCTGGTGGTAGGGAAGTAATGTTTTTCCAATTTCTTAGCTTAGAAGAAGAAGAGGAGCATAAGAACCATGATTAAGATGAGGATTTCATAGATGGGTATAACTTTGCAATTGGAGGGAAGCATGCAAGAGAAATTGATCCTTATATACATTTGGGAGGGGGAAGGTGGAGCATGGATGAAGAACGAAAATCCATACTTTATGAAGATAAGGACCATATATCATTATCATCATCTAGGAAATTTTTTTAGAAAGAATCATCTTTACGACCATGGGTTGAGGAACGTGAATAAGCGGATGCCTCCTGTAGTGGAACTTTACCAAAAAATGTTGGTGTGATGATGGTAGTGTCACATGATGTGGCCCCAAAAGTTTAAAAATATTATAGGCAATGTTAAGGAAAATTTATTTCTCTACTACTTAACTCATATATCGCCCCATCCACATTTTGATAGACCAATTATCAAGATCATAGAATGATCTTTTCTTTAATGAAAGATTCCAAGGGCTAAAAATTTAAGGATATGATCATTTTTTTCTTTAATGGACAGTCTTGTCTAACTTACAAGGACTTGGGTGTCAAAGTTGCTACTGAGACAATATTATTCACATGTCAAAATTTTGAGTATGACTTGGGGTTGATTTTGAATGAGAGGATTTTTGTTTATACTTTTTAGTCAAGGAAAAGAACCAAATTCATAGTCCATTTGAATTATGATTCATGAAGCATAATAACATAGTTGATGAGCTTAATAGAGCCAATCCTTTTCTTGATGTTTTACATTCGAATGGAATGAATGAATGAACTTCAAAAGGCTGAGATATGATATAAATCATGGGAATTTTTGACCAAATAAATAACCCAAACCTCACACTTGAGATATGATGTAAATCTTGGGAAGTTTTAACCAAATACATAACTGAAACCTTAAACCTAGTAGTGTGAAATGCATTGTTTGAAGTGTGGCTACTGAAGAAAAATTTCTTAAATACTTTTAAAAATTAACATACAAATAATTTATATAAGCATGGAATTTCGTTGTCAATTAAATGTCAATCCGAACAACAATTAAAAGGATAACCCACAATAAGCATCCAAAATCAACAAGACTTATTGGACAAATATTCAAAACTCATTGGGAACATCCTAATCCTACAAGTTACTCATATAAATCAACTGAAAATGTTAGCTTGCATGGGAAACATGGAATGTTAATGATATAAATGAAAAAATGATAAATAATTAAAAATTACTAATAGAACCAATGAAAACAATGAATGACAAACAAAATGAAATGGGGAAAAATGTTGCATACCCACTCCATGAGACTGCCATCCACTTCCATACTCAATGTTTCCCAAGAATAAGCAAGCCATTCCACTAATGTCCACATCCTTCTATCCACAGTAGAATTCATGCTCTATCCACATACAACCCGCATTGGTCACACCCTTTCATAAACAAAAAAATAAAATAAAATGAAGTGAGAAAGCATTTTTACTAGTCAACGGTTTAAAGATTTTGAAGCGTGTATTTGAAAAGAAGATTCTCATACCAATATCCTTGATTGCTTTGAAAATCTATTCAAATACATCACTTCCTCCAAAAACATTATATATCATGTGTCTTCATAATTCAAGGCATCAATTAAATGAAGTTCTATCATCTCTAGAGTAGGGGCACTCTGAAGAAAGCAACCTAATGCACTGATTTCCCTATAATGAAATTCAACGATGTCTACAAAAACCTATATATAGGAAGATGAGAGAGTGGGGATTTGAGACGTCGAGGTATGGGATATTTTGAAATTCCTGCATTGCATTTCAAAACCAGAATAAGTCAACTCTACACTCATTTACAAGGTAAAATACATAAATATTCACTATGAACATCCTGGAAAAAAACCATGAAAGAATTTTATGCTCTTTTCACATCTTATAGTAGGTTAAATTTTTTAATTTAGGAGGTATATATTTTTATTAAGGAATAGATATGAAACAAGGTCGTTACTTGATTTTGTTTCATATCTATTGGATGTACCGAATGTCTAAACATGACATAATAATGAACCCAAACATAATAGTCAACCTAAGCTATATTAATATATGCTTTGTTTAATTTATTTTTTTATGCTATACCTAACAACTAAGTAGCAAATGAAAACAGTCTAAAACATTGAAACATGTTGTTCATTTCACATGTAAAAGAAAAGTACAAATTCTATTTTTACAAAGATAAAGTTGTCACCCATTAACAAACATTGGAGATTAGGAAGGCTCTTAAACAACAATTTGAGAAGAAACATATTTCTTCAGGCAAAGGCACAACACATATGGCTATCTCCTTTAATGATTTAAATCTCCTCATAATCTCAATCAATATGTCCACAGAGAAATTGTATGCATTATCACGATATGAGTCCATTTCCAATACGATCAAATTACTTCCACATTGCATCTTGAGTCTCAAGATAGAGCATGAAAGCTCTTCAAATAGTATCCCATTCACTCTCAAATATTTTAACACATATGGCCCAACATAAAAATACAAGACAACCTTTGTTTACATTAGTTTATATTTTATCCACGTACAACCTGCATTTACACTAGTTTCATTGTAAATCGTTGAAAGTAATAGTAAAATGGAAACTTACATGGTTGTAGTTTGAAGTAATACGATTTAGGAGGTTTCGTCCATATCTAGAGGCTATTTTCTACAAATTCAGTGATTCCTCTATTGAGGACCACACAAGCAGGGTGTGCATAGAAGGTCGAATATTAACAATCAAATATTCTTCATTGTTTGGCTAGTCGAGTGGGGTGTCTAATTAAATTGGATGAGCATACAGCTAAGATTCAAAAAGGGTCCTATGCATGTTCTTTTAAATGATATCCATTGGAAGCTTCAACATAGTAATCAGTATCATCATACAAAGGACCACCCACAAACAGACCATCTGATCATGTCAAAGTTTGAAGAACCATGTCACCATTTTTTAAATGACCATTGCTACTGCCATTTTGAGAAGTTACTTTAACGTCAACACCTAGGATTGCAGGAAGCACTATCCATGAATTTTCTTTCTTAGGCATCCCACAAAAGAAGGAATAGTAGGTTGGCACCCATTAGTTTTAACAATAACATGTCGACTTCTTGGATAAAACAAGACCTTTCCAAAACTATTTTTCTCACTAGCATTCCTTTTATCTCTTAGAACAAAGACCATTTCATCTTCAAGATTGGGCCAGTGAGCGTACTGATATACAACAATGTTTCTTAGTCCATTAGCACATGAAACAAGTTTGACATTATTGCTGATATCTATAAATGCACCGTCCTTTTTCCATATGTCTACAATAATGCTTCGAGAAAACTCATTTTCTTGGGGTGAGAACTTGAATCAACATGTATTTCACCACTTAGTAGATATTTTTCACGAGTCAAATATATAGGCTGACGGTTCAACACAATGAATTATAATAAAGACATTCCAAATAAAATGCATTAGTTCATGAAATGAAGCAATGTGCTCACGAGAAGCTTCTAAGAAGATTTTCTACCATCCTTTCTCAATCAACAAATTCATGGGTTCTTTGTTTGGTTGTAAGATGTAAGAAACCACAAGATGAGTAAGCATAATACGCAACCAATAGCCATTTTGGATAGACACTATCCCTCAATGATTAGAAACACCAACATTAACATCAATAACCTTTCTCTCCCAACACCACTCATCATCCCAATCTAACAAATCAGATGAAGGTCCATGTCTTACCTCAAGACGTAATGCATCAGGTGGGAATTTCTCAAATATGAATTCACTTCTCTCGTTTGTTAAACATAAAGAGTTAAGCTTCTCTGAACCAAGAGTTCAACAACGAGAGAAGTAAGTGATATATAAACAAAGGAGTCACATCCTTCCTTGCATATTGTTAGTGTCAATATGTGCATCCTACCATGAGTGATCAAAAATCCTCTTTTCATATCATTTTAAGGGTCCAATACATAAATTTTTTATCATTCCACTAGGTCATGCAAAAACATTAGTCATTGATGGTAGTCCTAGTCCAAAAACATCACTCTTCCTTAAATGTGATTACTTGCTGGCATAGTTTCATATCTCGTTGACTGTACATCAATCATAAAGTTATTTGTATCAGTCATGAGGTCATTATGTCATCTTGAAATTCATTTCTTCAAGGTCTCATTAGGTCTTTAGGGTTTTTCAAGGTATCATTAGGTCTTTAGGGTTTTTCAGGGTTTCATTAGGTCATTAGGGTTGCCAAGATTCCATTCCATTGCATAAGGCTAGCATGTAAAGGGTGATCAAATAACATCCCTTCACCATGTGAAGATGATTTCTAAAAAGAAATGCTTATTTCATTATGTAATTTTATGTCTTCCAAATTTAATAATTTCACCATCCCAAGTTGTTAAATCAGTGTTCCATAGATGCCAGAACATCGAAAGATCAATTTTTCAAAGGAAATATTCAATTCTAAGGGTAATATTTGAAAGGGTTAAGTGCATGCCAAAGGGAGTTGTTTTTTCCCAAGCGTGTCCAAATCATCATTTTCCACAAGCACTAAACCCTAATTTCCTCACCCAATGAGCTAGGGTTGGCTATAAAATTAGAGACATCTAAGTATTTGAGGCATAAGGGAGGTCATTTCAGCGAGTATGAGACCCATCCAACTTATACAAATCATGTCTCCATCATTTTTCAATAATTCATTCCAAGGGACAAATCATTTGCCACACATAGGGCCAATTTTTCTTCAAACTATGTTTTAGACCAAACAGGGAAGAATTTAGAAATAGTGAGAAAGATTTCTTTCCATAATAGAGAAAGGAAACAAAGAAATCCACTTTTTACATAGGTGTCATGATTTTATAGAAATGTCAAAAATACAAGTTGCCTTAGGAGAGTTGATGCACTTCTGGAGTGACCTTGGAAAGATCAATATTTCTCCTAGCGGGAGTAACCAAATGACATTCTTGATGAGTCACAAGATAATTAGACCTAGAGAGCTTTCAAATGAGCTATCATGAGCTCAATTTGGAGTTGACAACGACCTCCAAAAGTTGACTACAACATCACTCTACATTTTGGAGGCCTCATTCCACACATTTTGAGCAATCTTTGGAGATTGGGATTTTGGTAGGGCAAATGAGCTCCAAATTGAAAAATTCAAAAAAGTTTGGAAATTAGACTCGACAAGCTCTCCAATGAGTTATCCCTTGCCTAATTTTGATACCGAGAAGATAGTAAAGGGTTTTCTTGAAGTGGCACTGCTCCTCTGGAGGGTGGCACTATGCTTTTGCCAGATTTTTCGAGTGCAAATTTACGCAGGCGCTACGATTTTGAGCAGTGGCATTGTGCTTTTCGTAGGAGAGCTTAGAAACCCCCAAACCCTCAAGGAAACTCCAAAATTTCTCTTTCCCTCCATCGTACAAGTAAGTGGAGATTCCTAACCTTGGTTTTGATTTGCAAATCTAAATTATAAGCATTGTTTTCCATGTTTAATAATAAACCTTAAAATCTCCCCAATGATGCCTAAACCCTAAATTCTCATTGTTTACCCTAGAACCTATCCCTACAACTCCAAGTTCCCCTATCCCTATTCCCCTATCACCTTATCCGTTTTACCCTTTACCCATATTCCATATCATTCCCATTCCCTTTGTCCCTCTTCCCCAAGAGAAAATTCTGAAGCAAATAAACCCTCCCTCTCATTTCCTACTCCATTCATTTCATAGTCACAAGATCATCTCACATCCCCTAATTCCTAAAAACACTTTCACTCATTCCCTTCATACACCTCAACCTTGCTAACATGGACCAAGAGGACCGAGACTATCAGGAGTAGAACACAAGAAGCGACACTTTAGTAGACAGAGCCAGGCAACAGAGAAAACCATACAAGGGAGGAGGACAAGCTTAGGATGCTTGCTAAAGCTTCCTTGTCTAATGGAGCACTTGACAATGTTACTTCTCACCAATTCTGGGAAAATTTGGAGAAAATTTTGTCATTTGTAAATTTTGGAATTTAATACATAGAAAAGTTGCCTAGAAGCACAGCGCCACGGGCGTTGCGCTTTTCCCTAGGGGACCCAAATGAGGAAATGGCTTGCATTTTTGGATTTAGAGCAGTGAGGACATGCAACCTAGCAAGTTTCAAAGTTTTTGGGGCAGAAATCGTTCACCCAAAGGTCAAAAAGCACCTAAAAATGACCTTTCCACCACTTTTTGGACACACAGAAGCAGTCCTGGGAGAATCCAGTTTCGAGTGTCAAATGATCTCCAAATGTCAAAATTTCATATTTTATGGAAAGTAGACTTGAATACCTTTACAGTGAGCTATCATGGGCTCAATTTGGATGATCAGAAGGTCTCCAAAAGGATCTGAAAGTGGAGCTGTGCGTTGGGCCAGTGGCGCTACGCGTTGGGCCAGTGGCGCTACGCGTTGGGCAATTTTGCTCAGGATGATCATTTTCTAAATTTTTGACAGTTTTTAATGGATTCTCTCTCATGGTGGATAAATTTACCTTTGTAAATGGTGTCATGGCTTTTAAATATGATGGATAAATAGTAATGGAAGGTGGATTCATTGCTTTACCGGTTAGTTTTAGCTCAAATGAATCAGTATTTTCACTATTAGAGGCTAGTTGCTGAGATGGCTATAATCTTGGTTTCTTGTTTAGTGTTGGTTAGATTAGCTCTTCATATTGGGGATTTGACCCCTGAGAATTGGAGGAGGATGAAAAAATGTATATATATTCTTCTTCTTCCTCATTGTAAAGGGTTAAACTCTGCTGGATGCTCAAACCTTGATTGTACACCTTTGTAAGAAGTTTGGTAGGAGATTAATAAGAATGGAAACAATTTTTTATGGCATCCATGTGGTATGAGTTTTAGTAGATTTTCTTCTTCTCTGATCATGTGTTAATATGTTTTATTTATTCCATTAATCATTTCACTATATGTAGTTGAATGTTTTCAAGTTGATAGGGGGAATTCATTGTATCAGTGCTCTGTCTTGGGAAACCATTCACCATTTCATATTTTCTGCAGTCTAGGAAGGATTCATGTTTGTCACATGCCCTTCTTAGCTTCTCACTTTTCTAGAAAATCTCATACCATCAATCCCTTGAGTGTTAAATCCTATGCCTACCTTGCCCCATTGAACACCCTGCAATTCTGACCCAGTTTCCCAGACCTAAACTGTTCAATTCCTCCTGATTTAGCAAAACCCTTTCAAAATGCAATCAAAAACTTCATGCTACTATACCTAGCCTGAAATCCTTCTCCTGATCTAATCATCTTGGCTGTGATCCTTATAGAGAGAGCCCTCTCCCGGTCTAGTAGTGTTAGCTACTTAGCTAATCGTGGTTTTTGGTTACGGTGGATTGTGTTCCTTCAACCTGAGGTTAAATCAAGGTGATAACATGTATCACTGATCCACAGATATCAACAAGGGACTTTATAAATTTTATGCCAAACATTGGTATAGTTACTATCACATCAATACGTGATGGTGAAAATTGAAGACCAGAATCACGTTTTGTTGTTGTGGTCAATGGGGATATTCGATATTAACCTGGTTGAACCTCGAAGTAGAAGTTCTTGATATCATCGATCCTCTTTAGTTGAGGCTTAAAATTGTCTAGCCAATGTTTCAAGCCAACTTGACACTTGCCATAATATCCATTTGTCACTAATTTTAGGGAACCACAAATATTATAATGTGTTGCTTCTATCTTTCACGTTAAAGCCATGTTTGGCACAACAATGAAATTCTCCAAACTACTAAACTGAAAGTGATCCTTCTAAAGCTTGATTGTGTAGCATGCTGATGTTGCATGATCAAGTTTGTAATATCCCTGGTCATCTATTGTAGCTCTTTCTCATCCATCGACTAATATCTTAACACCTTCAAAACATACTGCTACAGAAATCACCACAAGTCCTCCAATTGAGAAACCTATGACCCGAAATGGCTGAGATATATTAACATGACTATGCTCAACATGAACCTCTATAGATGGAAGTGAAACTTCAAATATTGTCTTCTTACCATTGCACAGTTGCAACAACCTTTATTCTCCACGTGGAATAAAATTAAAAGCAAATTTCCCATCCACATCAGATATTGCATGACAAAGAAATTGATTTGGCCAAGGAGATTCTTTGAGGGAACTTCACCTCATGGACATCATATAAATAGAAATACATGAACAACTAAAATAGGGTTACCTTGAGAAACAACTAAGCCATCCATATCATAACTTGGGACATAAAAGATGTAATCTACTGCAAGATTTCTAAAGGCCAACTCCATCTCTCGATAGCCTCTTTGGACAATTGTTAAGAGAACATGAGATTCATGTATTTGAAAGAGAATATTATAGAAAATATACTCTATAAACCTCAATCATTGTACCCCACGCGTAGCTCCATCCTAGCTATGATCGACATTAGGTATGACCTTGTATCTTCTTCATCTATTTAATAATTGGCTCACAGTGCCCACTCTTTCCACTTATTCACATTTGATTTCAACGAAGGTAAAGAGAGAAAAATATCATGGCCTTTCCTTGGAGGGCTACTATATCCTCCAAACATCATCCTTAAGGAATCTCCAAAATTACTATGCGTATTGAACGAAGGCAAAGAGTGAAAAATATCACGGCCTTTCCTTTTGAAAAAAAATGTAGTGGCATTCGATATGACCTCATATTTCTATATTTCTCAAGGATTGATGAAGTTTATGTAATCATGATAGGAAGCATCCAGCCTATATTTCGTTGGAGTAATATTTGTAAACGTGTAATTGCCTCCCTACGACGTAAACACAACATTAATGAGAACATTGTTGATGGAAATGAATTCAACATTCACATTGGCAGCACCTAAATTTATATATGGACAACATTCTACTCCAACATCCCCCATCACTCTCCCAGAATCAGTGAACCCAGTGAAGTGAAAATTGATGTCTTCATGGCCATTGCAACCATTGTGATCGACATATAAATATTCAACCATTTAAGATATATTGACCAAGTCAGGGAATATGAATATTTCCGATGTAATTTTTCCACTCGATAATCTTAACATCAAATCTGAAACTGCCTCATTTATCTTTAGAGACCTCTTGAAACAATTTTTCACTATTGTATCGAGTCTGCACAAATATATTAAAAAAATTATTAATGTATGTTGCTTGATTACCAATCAAAATGTTTAAAACAATACAACACCAACAAATTTGTATTTCATCTCCATTGCACATAGTTCACCTTCCTTCCTAGAATGCATATGGCTCTTAGATCTTTTCCACATGATTCAATTGTTGTAACATATATTTTGTAGATGATTTTGATAACCCCACTATCTGCAATATGACTATCAGTTTGCAATGATTCATTTCATGTATTTTTTTTATAACTATGGTGAATTGATAATTCTTTAGATTAAATAATGAATATACTCATTTAAGAATGATTATATTCAGATATTATATTCAATGTAAAATTTACATGAGTAAATTTTAAACTTTTCAAATTCCACTTATATTCATGAGAATTTCAAGTAAGAAACATTACAGTGTATGTTGTTTGGTGAAATAATCACTGTGTTGAGAGCTTGGCCATAAATCTACTACTATTAATACAGGTCAATTTCTTCAACAATTTGCATGGGTTTCCTTTGCTATCAATGTAGGGATTAGATTAAAATGTTCAAATACTATTGTTAAAATTTCTTGAATTGTTATTATATTTACCACTGTAAAATAAACGTGATAAACATTTACTCCATGATTTCCTCCTTGTTTGGCCATGGCTGCTAAAGTTTCATTTGCAATCATGTTTTCCATTATTGTAATTTGAATTCAACAAAAAAAAATAACACATGTAAGAGAAAAAGGATAATGGTTTTCCGAGTCTAGGTTTTGAAGACATATATGGAAGATCTCATCTCCCAAGAGAAATAAATAATGTAGAGAAGATCCATAAAAATCAAATAAATATGATTTAAATAATTAAAAAATGTGAAATCTAAGTTTGGAACCATCCACTGTCATATTCCAGATATAGATGAAAAATGTAATATGATAGAAAAAAAAATATTGAAATACTCGAGAAAATCTAAAATTAATTAGGAAAAGATTTTTCACACTTTGTTGGTTAGAATGATAATGGGAGATTGGAGGAGAAGTCTTTGATTGGAACTAATTCTAAAAATGTTCTTGAAGTTGGAGAGAAAAACTGGTAAGAACAAGGGTTTCAATAATATTCAAGAGTTGAGAGCATGGAGGGACACAAAGGGGCGAGCTCCACTCCCTCCTATAGACAAGCAGTAGTTAGTCGAGGTAAGAAACCATTGGAGATGGATAGAGGTCTTTCAGGAAAAGGGAAAGGGAACATTGACGAGGCATGGGGCTTGAACAACTCAAGAGAGGACAATAGTTTAAAAGTTAATGACGAAGAGGATATAAAAAAAGAAGCAGAAATCAAAATGTAAAAGGGTCTATGTAAGGCTAAGGTTGAGGTCACACCCAGAGTAGTTTAAAATGATCCTAAACTATAGGCACATAGCGATCACATGCAGACCTATGCTATCATTTGTAAATTCATGGGACTATGGCCCACTGAGAAGGCACTGCAGGCGTGGATTAAATACCACTAGAAACCTAAAGGAGAAATAGACCTACATCTTGGATCAAAAGGTTTCTTCACAGTGGTATTAACAAATATAGAGGAAAAGGATAGGGTGTTTGAAGGAGGGCCCTACTTCTATGCAGCTGCAGGCCTTTATATGTGGCCTTGGATGATGAATTTCATACCGGAACACAAGACTTTCACTTCAGTCCCGGTCTGGGTAAGACTCTATTGCCTACCTTTAGATTACTACCAAACTGAATCTTTATCTGCAATAGGAAATAAATTAGCACGTTTTGTCAAAGCATCTGAGGCTACCAGAAGGGGAAAATACACTTCCTTCTCCTGAATATGTGTGGAGATGGATCTCTCTAGAGCTGTACTAGATGAGGTCATCCTGGAAGTTTTTGATGAGGAATGGGTGTAAACCGTGGATTATGAACATATTCGTTTCAGATGTCGAACATGCCATGAACATGGGCACCTATTTAGAGATTTCCCTCTTAGTAAAATAAAGACCAATAGTAAAGTTACCACAACAAAATATAGTGAAAGCTTTTACAAAATGGGGAATAGAGGAAAGGGGGGTAAAATGGGGCCCAAGAAAAATCAAACAGAGGGGCAACAAGCTAGTCCGAATAGGTTCCAAGTATTAGAAGGAAAAAGAAGAGACAAAAAAGGTAGATCAGGAAATGGATGAAAGCCAAGAAGGGAAATATAAGGAAGAAAATATTCCCTGAGGGAGATGGAATTGGAGGATCATGAACTGCAGGATATTCTTGACAGAGAACACCTAGATTTGGAAGGATTATTGAAGTAGGGGGCCATGGGAGGGGTTGATTAATTACCTCAAGAAGATTTTAACAGAATGCAACATTTGTTCCTATGGAGAACCAAGACTAATGAGCTGGAAGGACAAAGACACATAGAAAGGCAGGGAAACGAAGGGGTGAAAATTATGAAAACTACACCAATACTAGCTCCCAGGAATCCAAGAAGGAAAAGGAGTAGGAAAAAACTAAATGATTTATTGATGGAATGTGGAAAACTAATGATATATTTAGGTAAGATGAAATATCTAACCAGCTACTCATTCACAAATATTTCATAATGAAGCTAACATTTTAGAATATCAGAGGTCTAGGAAGTAAAAGGGAAAAAAGGTTACTCAACAATAGAATGAAATAAGAACCTCAGGACATGATATTTATCTAGGAAACTAAATGTTCCACTCAAAAAATAAAGGAGATACACAACAGATGGCTCAATAAATATGAGTTTCTAGAAGTCAAAGTAAACAAAACAACAGGAGCTATCCTCACTCTTCGGAACCCCCAAATGATTGACATAATAAATGGTGAGGCATCTAGGAATTATTTATCAGTGGTTATTCAACCTGTGGGAGACAAGGAGATGTATTTAATTACAAATGTTTATGGGCCTCAAAGACCTAATGATAAACTAAAGATTTTATATTCTCTTGGGGAACTAAGAGAGAGACATGCATAAATACCATGGATAATGGGAGGGGACTTTAACATGATCAAATCCCTTACGGAGAGAAAATGTGGGACTAGAAATTTAAGCAAAGACTCGGTATAATTTCATAATTTTCTTGACAACATGAAGCTAATTGACACAGATACGAGTAATGGCCTCTTTACATGGAAAAATAAGAGAGGAGGAGAGTCTCAAGTAGCCTCAAACGTAGATAGATTTGTTATCTCAGAGGACCTCATGCTCATAGGCATGGATATGACAGTGAAAATTATCCCCTTCAGTGGCACGAACCATTGGCCTGCCCAACTTGAGGTTCAACGCATTGGCACCCCCAAGAATAGAACTTTTAGATTTGAGAATATCTAGGTCACCTACCGAAATTTTATCAACAACATTGCTAAATGGTGGACAGAGGATCTGCAGATTCAAGGTACAAGAATGTTTCTACTACACAAATCACTGAAACATATCAAACTCAAACTGAAGTATTGGAGCAAGAATGAGTTTGGAAATATTTTGGAAGTGAAAAAAGTTGTCAAAGGTAAAATGCAGGAACTCAATCAAGCCCTTATCATGAATGGCTTTGATAGGGCAAGGAACAATCAAGTCACCAAGCTTCATTAGCACTGGGAGAATTTATGTAGAGATGAGGAGATATTTTAGGGACAAAAATCAAGGGTTCAATGGCTAAAAGAAGGGGAGAGAAACACAAGGTTTTTCCACAGATCCACTATGGAGAATAGGTCACATAATAGGATCTCAAGGATCAAGGACTCTAAAGGCCAATCACTCAATACCCATAAGGACATAGAAGCTATGTTGGTTCATGATCCAGGTGGATGTTGGTGACCACCCACCTATCCCATTTGGAACTAGAAACTAGAAAATGAAAAGCTCAATGGGTTGCTACACTTAGAACTATAGACTGAAACTGTAACGGCCTACTTCACTTAGAGTTTTACATATTTTATTCACTTGTGAAGGTATCTATTCCAAAGGTTACCTATATCACAAGAGGTTTCTTCCTCACTTAACAGGTTTTACGAAAATGAGTTTGTCATACTTACTACATCAAAATTTGTTGAAAATTTGCACTAAGGCAATGAAGAGAACTGAATTACAAGGTTGTGATATTTTGTGAATAAGAGTGCAACAATTATGGCAAATGAAACAAAGGAACCAAAACCCACCTATACCTAGAAGATAAAAAAAATGCGAAAAAAAAGTTTATCCTCAAGTTGTAGTTCGTGAGACCAAAGGATAATCTAGCCAACCCCAGGTTCAAAGACATGAGGAGGTCCCTGTGAAAACTCCATTGGTTGAGGTTGAGGTTTATGAAGGAAGGAATAGAATCCAAAGAATCCAAAAAGAAATTTAGTAGAGGAGGAAATAAAACAAGAAATCTCAAAGAGTTAAAAGGGTAAACAAAAATTAAAACAAAAAATGAGGAAGCTCAAACAGTTAGGGTTTTGGAAAAAAGGCCCCGCACTAGACCCACTAACAAGATTAGGCTAAACATAAAAGTCAAAATGAATCCTAAGTACAAAGAAGTAGCCATCCCACTTGATGAAAAAAAAATAGAGCAATCTTCAAAAAGTAAGAAAAGAGAGAGAAAAACATAGTATTGTGAGAAGAACAAAGGAGAAACCCTAAAATCTGATAAAATCTCCTCACAAAATCTAACCACAAGGGTAAAAAAGGGTTAATATAATTTGGACATCCTTTCTCAAGTTGCAAAGGACATAGGGAAGTGATGAATTGACTCCATAGGTTGAGTGTAGTATAAAACTTAATTTTTGTTACAATAAACGCTAATAGATATTTAAGATTTTGGTTTACGAGGGTTAAATCATGAAGAGATGATTATTTTGAGTATAATGTGGTAAGATTTCATATATTTTTGTGGCCTAATGAGTATGATTCAACATGAGGAAAGCAAGCAATAAAGAGGGTAGACAGTTACACACATTTTTCACCATTGCCAAGTTCATGCATAAGTTGGCTACAAGAAGTTAATACAAGTTTAGTTTCAAATATTAGGCATGTAAAGAAAGAGACCATTATATATCCTATGTAGCAGTATATAACTAATTATTTTTTTAAGATACTAGTAACATGAGAGACACCCTTGATATTCACCTATCCCATTTTTGTCAATTAAAAGCTGAAATATTTCTGTGATTTCTTACCACCCTTGATATTCACCATCTGAGCATCCGAGAATCACTACCTGCCAAGCAAATTGCACCCAAGACCCCTATGATTGCGCTTTTCTAGGCTAAGGAAGTTGGCAGAGACTTCCATCACTATTGCAAAAACACCTCTGAGACACCACTTCATATTGGATCCAGATCCATTAGACTTGGTCTCTACGGCTGATGACCTACTCTATTTCGATAGAGTGATCGGTCCTCATCCACCTGATTGAGACAATTCTCCCTCAAACTATGTTGTGGCATCTCTTGCCATCTGAACTTGACACTTCTTTCAGTCAAGAGAGCCCCTTTATTAGCCAGAATGTCTACCAATTTATTCATTGTCCTTCGCACATGAGCGAAGCTTATGGTTCTCAAGTGCAGAAGGTGGAACTGTGTCCTTTGAAATACCTGAAGTAGCCTCTGGTGTCTTTATACATTTTTCGGTGTTGAACCATAATAGATTCTCTTGACCGAATTAATGATTAGCTCATAGTTGGCCTTAATGATGGTGTTCTAAAGATTGTCCTGCTTAAGGATATCTAAAATTCGTTCTAGTGCTATTAGCTCCACCAAATTATTTGTGGCTCTTCCCAGATGGAAATGAAAAATAAAATGGATGCATTTGTTTTCATCCCTTAACACCCCACCATAACCAGCAGTACCCGGATTGCCTTTTGAGGTTCCATCTATGTTGAATTTCATAAAACCCTGAGGGGAAGGATGCTAGAAGTATTTTTCAGTGACTAGTTTCTTTACCTTCTCTTCCATGCCCTGAGGAAAAAGCCCTTTCATACCCAACTGAAGAAGTATCTACATATCAACATCTAAAGGGGGATTTTTTTGGGTGAGTCTGCAATAAAGTTCCAACGTCTCCTTGATTTGACATAAGATTTGAGTCATGATGCTTTGGTAGGAATTCTTTTTATGTTGGAAGATTCTATTGTCCCTTTCTTTCCATACATTTCATATTATGAAGCTTGTAGTTAAATCCCAATCTTTGCTGATTATTTCATAATCATAAAAGTTTCATATCTAGTTATTAAGGGTATTGGTGATGCTCCCTCTGTCCCTATCTCTCGTTCTGAAAATGAAGGCAAAAGCATCCCAAAAGTTGGAGGAGAATATGTAGATGCTGAGTAGGTGCTCCATCATTTCGTCTTGAGACTCAAAAAGCTGACATCTAGAAGGTCCCAGAACACCCCTCTTCCTAATGTTCTCCCAAGTAAGAATTTTCTTATGATGAACTAGCCACATGAAAATTTTGTTTTTCATCCATCCTTGATGTCTCCATAGGTTCTGCCAAAACCTATCCAGTTCATTAGAGTCAAGCTCAAGGACTAAGTGCTTTTCCTCCTTATGATTAAAGGTGCCTTCATTATTAGTGATCCATATAAGTTGGTCATGATCCTCTGATACCAGTATTTTCCTTTGTTCCAACATTGTTAGAAGTGCATCTGCTTTTACTTTCAAGGGGTTGTCATCCCTGTACTCCATATTCTTCTAGGTATGAAATTTTCCTTCACTACTAGTCTAATCCCAAAAATATTTTACCCTAAGTAGTGCTTTGGTGTCAGTATCATTCTTGAGCTCCACAAAGTCCTCCCTTAGCAGTATAGGTTCTTGTTGCCATTTATCCTCTCAAAGCAAAGCTAGATCTCCCGCTCTGATTTCCCAGAAACTATTTTTTTGAACTATGCTTCTATTCTACCACACTTTATTTAGATGTAGGAGCCTCTTATGATGCCAAAAATCCTTATAAGGTCATTGTTTTGCGAATTACTAGGGCATTTCCCCTTCCAAATACAAGCCCACTGTGCCTTTGGATCTTTACCCATCTCCACCATAGTTTAGCCCATAAAACTTTTCTTAGCACTTCCAAGTCATCTAGACCAACACCTATGTGGTTTTTAGGTCTAAAAATAGTCTCCTCCCCCTTACCCCAAGGAAATTCTCTTTGAATGCTTCTAAATTGATGCAAGACTCCTTTTGGAGCTGGAAGGGTTGAAATCGTGAAGAATTAGGTCTAGAGTATAGCCCATTGATTGGGCCTCCTTCAAGTGACAACAAAGGGGTGGTGCAAACTACATCGCAAAGCATTTTTCAGATAATAAATTAGAGTATTCCTAGAACACATCATCCATACATTCCACATTCATCTCCATCTCGACTGCATACACCTTCACCCACACCTCCACCTCCACCATTCAACATGGCAAATGCAGTGACGTTGTTTATCTTCAAGGGAACAGGAAGTGAAGATACAAAGTAGTTACGATTTGTTGCAAACATTGTATGGACATCACAACAAATAATCGATGATAATATAAAGAAGGTGTAATTGGTTACCACCTTATAGAATCACGCGCTAACCTAATATGTTAAGTATTGCACTGATAATCCTCATGCATCATTAGTAGAGACTTAGATAGATTTGGACAAATAATTTAGTAAAACTCAATCGAAGGAGTAGTGAGTAATTGAATCTAAGGAGATCCTAATGAGAGTCGAGGACACATATTCAAACACTGATCAGACATTGAAGTGCCAAATCAGACAAGCTAACATGCAAATCTCAGATAGCCAGCATCACGATTGGTTTATCGGATCGCTTTTGCCGCATTTAAGAATTTCTCTATGATAGCAGAAGATAGCAACATAGGCAGAAGCCTTGGAGATTGTGATGAGGTTGAATGCATCATCTATTCAAGATACAAAACTAAGGGTCAAATAGGTTCACTTGTAGTTAGCAATCTTGCACCTAGAATTACAAAGTTTAAAGAAATAAATGGAGACTAAGCCAAAAGTGCATGCAGACGTTTGTTCCTTGAAGTGAAAAGGCCATGGGCACGATAAAGATCATTGTCATGTCTAGGAGAATTACATTACAGGGTGTGGGCCACTCTCCCTGAAGCCAGAAGCCCAACCAGGCCAAGAACAAGAGATGTGTTATGGTGCGCCATTTCTCAAGTTACTAGGAAACTTGTGACGAATAACTTCCATTTACTTTAGAAGTTCATTCAAATACCCTAACAACGTTTTTATAATTTCTCTAAGTTTGTGGACCATGATGAGCATCATTGTCGAAGCTATGAGCTGATGATAGAAAGAATCCCTACTTACCATATGAAAGCAGAAACTCGATCTTGAGATCAAGGCGCAAGAGGAGCACATGGTGGTTTTCAAGGATGAGGATGAGGACTTGGTAGAGGTCATGGTTAGTTTATCTTCTACAACTATGGATAGCTAGGGAACTTCGTGTGAGAATACTCAAATCCTACACATCCTTTATGTCAATACTGTAGATAATCTGACCATGGTATAGAAGAATGTCTGGTGTTAATAGTCAAAATGCAAGAGAAGAAAATGTAGCCTCAGGAGCGTACATGAAATTTACAACTGATGAGGGTTGAGCCTCGCAAGGATGATCAAAGCATTAAGATTGTACTAAGAAATGATATGATGACTAGCGTAGATAAGGGTAAGCCTAAAGAAGACAGATGGGTCCAGAAAACGCTTCAGTAAGGTGTCGCCTTTGAACTTAATTTTGCTAAGGAAACATTCATGGAAGAAAATTAGAGCTTCATTAATGCTTGACACCAAAAACCGGTATGACACATTGAGAGGTTGACCCTTCTGTACTCACCACATTTTTGGAGACATGTATGAAGTTACTGTGTGACAAGAAGGTTGTGGAGGGATTGAAAGACTTAATAGACAAGTGGACCAATAAGGAAAAGACTCGTGTAGAGGAGTGCATGGCTAGAATGATTAGTAAGAATAAGGCACAAATAGGACATGAAATGTGACTAACAGCACAGATACGCAATTATGAAATGGACTGGGTCATTTTGGATATGGGGTTCGATGTGAATGTTCTACTGAAACAAACATGGGAAAGGATGGCGAGACCTGCGCTACAGTGGTATCCAGTTCAACTCAGGATGTTGGATCAACAAAAAATCATCCCCATGGGATGATTATACAAAGGAATGGTTGATACTGAAGGTGTGAGTGCATTAGTAGACTTTGAAGTTATCGAAATTATTAATGACAGTAATCCCAACTCAACACTCTTAGGAATAAATTGGGATATTAACATTAATGGAATCATTAATTTGAAGAAGACAACAATATAATTTGAAAGGAAGTCACTAAGGGTTATAGTTCCACTGGATCCTGCAGAAGGGGTATGCTATACTAAACCAGTCCATGATTGCGTAAAAAGTGATGATGATCTAGATCAAATCTACAAGATAACAGTGTGTGATTAGGATTGGATAAATCCAATGGTGAATTGACAGATCACATGGGAATCAGAGAGTTCATGCACTTCTGACTTAGATGAAGAATTAGAGCATTAACAAAACCACTTACATGAAGTATCTACATTGTGATGCAATATGATGTTAAATTCATTGCGTTGTGTTTCGTCTGAGCTAAGAAAGTTACCTTATTATGATTTTTTGACTAATGTAGATATGCTTCTAGATGAATTTGAGTGCGAAGTCCCTTAAGACCACCATTTTCAAGCATTGGAGTTGGTGGTGTGCACTACGCTCGCACAATGGTGGGGTACACATAAGGATCATTTTGTTAAATGGTGAGATTATAGGAAAATGATCAAGTTACCATTTGTAAATGCTAATACAAGAATTACTAAGAAGTATAATGGGAAGGATGATCCATGTGATCACCTGGCAAAGTGGACTAAGGCATGGGGGATGGAAGCGCAACCATAATGGGTACATATCTTTTGTCATACCTTGGATACAATCCCCATAAAATGGTACCTAGAAATAGAGCTCTGCCATGACACTGCAAAATGGGATGTATTCACTACTAAAAAATTACTAATTAGTTACTAAAAAAAACTAAAATTTGCATATAAACGACCATTTTTCAGTGAGTGACCGATAGTAGCTAATTTACAGTATCTTATAATGCGACCAACTTTTAGTCATTTTTAGCTTAGTCACTAATTGGTTTCCTCAATTTGACCATCTAGTAGTATATTTAGTCATAAATTTGGTCGTAAAATTTTCATTGGTTTAGTCATTAATTGTCACAATTAATAACCAAATTGACAACAAAATATATTACTAAATGGATCCTTGAGAAAACTAATTAATGACCAAAGAAATATGACCAAAATGTTGGTCGTGTAATAAGGTACTGTAAATCAGCTACTAATAGTTGTATATATGAAAATTTTAGTCATTATTTGAAACCAATTAATGACCAAATAAATATGACTAAATTTTAGTCATGTTATGAGATATTATAAATTAGCGACTAATTGTCATATATATGAAAAATTAGTCATCATTTTAATAAAAAAAAATTATCATTTGCATTAGTCATTTATCTATTTTTGGTATTTTCATATTCATTACATAAATGATTGATTTAGTAGATTCTATTCATTTGATTTAATTTCATTCATAATCATTATAAATGACTAATTTAATCATATATTCATTTCATTCATGTTTATCATTAATTCATATAAACTACTAATTTAATAGTTTTAGATTGATTTCATGTGCTCATTATTAATCAACATAAATTAATTAGTATGATTTTGAGAATAAATTTTGAAAAATTGTGATACAACGTGCATGTTTATCTGATATGATAATACAAAGTTACATATGTTAATTACAAGACTAAATAATATCAAGTGAAAATAAAATTAATTTCAACCATATGAATTTTATTATATAAAGGATCAACTATTGCAATATGAGTTTTCGACTTAATATCGGTTGAACTACAATTTACACATAAAATATTGTTTCACCATTTCAAAACATTATCACTGTTTTGCCAAAGGATTGCAAGTGAATTCACCAACTCTGAAGGCTTGACCATGAGTCTCCATGAGTGTGTCTTATGCAAGATATTGGCTCTAAGGGTATCCCTAGACAAATTCTCTTCCCTCTCTCATTTTGCATTTGTCACTCTAGTGTTATTATTCTCCTCCTTCTTTAATTGCTGCTTCTTAGAATCAATATTGAGTTCCTCTCCTAAAAATGAAAGAAGATATAATGAAGATTACAAGACATGATATATAATGAATACTTGAATATAAAATAAAGTAAACTATAAAATATTTATATGACATATACCTCAACATTTGATAGTGACCACTATGTGGCTAGATGGCCTGTATCAAAAAAGCAAATAAAATGTCACCATAGAAAATAACACCTCAGGAACTTAGTATTCAACCTTCAACAAAACCTTAGGCATAGTCATACCAACTAAGCTACATGTTAAAAATATCTGGAAATATATAACTTGTGAAAAAAATGGAAAAAAAAGAACAAGTGTAAAAAATATCCTTATTTCTTGTTCTAAAAGATTCATGTTCATTAAATTTGGATATTATTTTGCCCACAACAAAAGTCCCTCCCTATTATAATATATGTTGTTAGGATCATGAGATTGGTCCAGCATCATATTGGATTGTGGAGACAAAATGATTCAACTTTCCAGTATGAGTACCTCAGTTGGTAAAATGAAGGTGCTAGTTGTGGGTAGTGTCAAAACTTTAGGAAATAAGAACACTAAGGCCTACGAAAATATATCACCATTTGTCTACTGAATGAAAACATTTCAATCCCACACTGCCCTCTGGGAGTACATCTTGTTGGATGGATATCACACTTCGAGAGATGATTGTCTAATACAATGTGAAGTGTACATATATTCTCACAATGCTCCTCACAGTTAGACACTATACTTTCGTCATATCATATTAATCATATTGTACTATTTAATTGTAAATTATCATTGTCATATAATTATTAGTTTAAATAATTACTCTGGAATTGTGTTTTTTATATTTATGTATACATGAAAATATTAAAAAAAAGGGTACTTTTTGTGACTAGTTAATTTTGATTGAATCTAAATACATGAGAAATTATGGTGGCTCAGTCTCTCTCCAGTGGTTATCCACTCATTGTACCAATTTCTCCCATGTCCTCTACTGCTTTTGTTGAATTCCTCTTCGATGATGTCCAATGCCAATGCAATGAACATTTATCCTCGACGTTTTTTTGAGCGAAAGGGAAGCTCCACATGTAACAACAAAAAATTAGCCTCAAATATGTTATTGGGGGCCGGAATGAAGTAATAATATGAAAAGCTAAGAGACACTGTAGGTTAATCGTCATCACTTCAATATTGATTAATAATTTCTTTACATGATCATGTAATACTAAAGTGTCAAGCAGTGACATTTAAAGTTAGTCATTGATCAATACCACCTTTGAAATTGCTGAGAAGTTAATACTTCCTATTACACATGCATTATATCACTAACTTCAAGGATAGCAATATAGGGACAACAGAAATGAAATTAAAATAAATCCTAGGAAGTCAAATGTGACTATTCTTGAGTCAAGAAAATAACAAGCCCTTCACATTAGAAAGGAATTCTTAGGAACTAAAATAACAAATCCTTCCATTGCATCATTTTCACCTTTTCTATAATTTCTTTAATTGAGAACATAACTTTTAGAAGAAAAAAATTATTGGAAAATGTGTCAAAATCATAACAAATGCTAGAGTGATTGTGAGATCAATTAAATAGAAAGGAAAACATTCGATATACTTTTAACTTGCATAATATATTGAAGAATATGAAGCTTTCTCATCCCTTGCTCCTAATCAAACTGTAATCCATGGGTTTCAATCAAGTAATGAACGTACCTCCAAGATAGTTAAAGTATCACTTTGGAGAAGGACATCTAGAAGCATTGGGATAGTAGAAATGGAATTAACTAGGAGGAAAATGAAGCACTTTAGTTTGTGCTCCAAAAGATTTGAACGCAACTGAAAATGATTTTATACTCCCTCCACGCATTTTAAAATAGAAACCATTCAGCTACATCTAATTTATTTTCCACCATTTTGTAATATGTAATTCCGTGAGAAAGAATAGAGCATTCATAAATATTGTCATGAAAGACAACTCTTCATAATCCTAATAATCTGGGTTTTAACAAATCAACAATTTCATGTAGTGAATAAATCTTAAATGGTATATTTTAGTGATTAAAATGACAATTTTATTCTTAATCTCATTACAACAAAAAAAAATTCAACCCTAACTATTTGGATGTAAAAAATCAAGAATTTCATGTAGTAAAGTAAACTTACATGGTAGATCCCAATTATTTGCAATGACAACTTTATTCTTGATCTTATTTCAACATAGATAAATTCAAGAGTACACACATATTTGCTTATCTAAGGAAAACCTTGAACACATTTCGAGATTTCATAAAAATATAGTGATACACTTTACCTCTAGGACATGAGAAAGCTATCTACACCTAACAGCTACCACTGGAAAATAGTGTTACTGAGACACCATCTCATGGCATTAGAATTGTGTAGATATATAGTTTTATAGTGATACACTGCAACACCTATTGAACACTACCTTCAAGCTTCAAATTCATCAATTGATTAACTTTAATAGAAAATTCTAGTGGGATTTCATTAAATAGAACCCGACAAAAGCCATTTATGATAGTAACTATTGTCCTCTCTGGATCTATACCCCTTTGGAAACATAATAATTGGTATTACCCAATCTTTGAGGTACTTGTTTCATGGTCAACATGGGCGATTGGGTTCTTCACATGGAAAAGGTTGCCAATATTACATGTGTTAGTGCTCAAATCCACCTTAGGCTGAAATAAGGCAAGAGTCAAGGCCACATCAAACCACACTCAGCCTTGTAGCTAGTCCTACGAGGACAGGAGAGGGCTCTCTCCAGGTCAAACGCGGCAAAATATATTCGAAAAGGCTCGAGATGACCAAATTGATGGCTGATTTTAGGCTAGGTATTAAGTACAAAGAGTTTAGGATTGATTTTTTTATGATTTTGTTGAAATCAAGGGAAAGGCAATTTTGGGTGTGGGGATGAGGCACAGTTTTTGCAGAGGTCCACTTGGGGCAAGATAGGCAATTGTTTTGATGCCTTAAAGCAAGTGAGATGGATAGATAATACTGGTGAGAAGATAAGGAGAGCAAGGGGTCTCAAGCATTCTCCTTAAACTGAAGAAAACATAGAATATTAAACAAATTGAAAGGCAGAGGATGGCAGTTTCATGGATTCTACCTCAACACTTCATTTGCTTAATAAGAGAAGATTCAATAAAGATAATGATGCAAATACATAACATACAAGAAATGAAAGAAACACACCCTCAAGACATAAAGGCACATGGATCCCAAGTAGTGCTGCAAAACCCTGGTCTTCCTTTGCCAAAAATGCTGGTAAAATATGTACAATATAGTCTCAAAACTATCCCAAGAGTCCAACTTCTGCTATTGAATGAAAAATTACATATATAGACCAAGCCAAACCATTACCTAACCTCTAGGGGTCGAGCTCCTCCTTCTAGGAGCTGTTTCAACCAATCCTAAACTGAGCACTACAAACTAGGCAATCAAAACAACTTGCCTCTATAAACTTGGAAACCAATTCATTCATTAATTTTTTGCCATTTTATGAATGAATATTCTAGAATAGGTAAAAAGTGCCATGTCAATCATGAAATTAAATAAATTACATCAAATAGGATGAAAAATCCCACCAAAAAGTCAAAACTGGTCAATGTTGTGTTTTCCTGAGCTGAAGGTGCAAAACTGGCCAATTTTCCCAACACGTAGCGCGCCTTTCAGGCCACTTTTGAGGCACTTACCGGCATCCAAATGAGGCAAACGTGGGCTTGTTGGAAATTTCTTGATGTCTACTCTCCATCCCAAGTGGAAGTTCTCAATGTGGTGGCCATTTGCCCCTACAACATTGCAATATCCCAAGACTTCTTCCTGTGTGTCCAAAAAGTGGCCGAAGGTCATTTTTTGTTTGTTTTTTGACCTTTTGGGGGCTCAAATCTCCATGAAAATTCTTGGAAGTGGCTCAGAAAGTTTATTTTGTCATGAAAAATCCAAAAATGGAAACCTTTCTTGAAATGGACTTCCCCAACTTAAGGGTAGCACGCGGCGCACGACGCGTTGAGGGAAAAAACTTGTTTTTGACAAAAAAATTCAAAAATGACCAAAATTGCTCCAAATTATCTGAATTTTGAGCTGAGGGTGTATCATTGAGTGCCATCCTCTCTCAAGGTGGCTTTAGCCAAAATTTGAAGTGGATCGGGCCTTTTCGTCCATTTTAGTGCCTTGGCCAACCGTCTCTTGAGTACCTTCATTTTTGCTTTGCACACATGCATGTGTGCCCAATAATGATTTTTCATGTGGCAGAGCATATCTTTGTCCCTGTTTTCCTTGGATATCACCTTTTCTAAATGAGTATTCACTCGAATGAGCATAGATTCCCGATCGATAGGTGTCAAATCACCTGGTCTCCTACGGGCTAATTCCAGGTCTTCACGAATCTTCCGCTGCTCATAAAGCTCGTGCTCATCTTCCAACTGTTTGTTGCACTGCTCTAAATAGTTAATCACCCATTTTTCCATCTGCAATTTCTTGTGCAGAAATTCATTCTCGGCCCTTTGCTCTCGGAGGATCTGCTTGAGCTCTGAGGCAGGAGAGCTAGCATCAATATCAATGACATATGTGTCCTGACCTCTTGAAGGACCCTCATCAATCATGGGCCTCTTGCCCCTGTCCTAAACCTATACTTGTGCTGAAGAAGATGGCGAGACCCCTTCCACATGATGTGAAGATAGTACTCGCTGTGTCGATGAAGTCAACGAGACCCCTTCCACCCCGGTGGAGATAGTACTCATCGTGCAGCTGCAAATAAGGCTCTGGGGCCTTTTTGATATGTTACATATGTTGGACCATCAACATGCTCAGCCTCATGAATGTCAGACTGCTGTGAAGGCCCCTCACCAATTTCAAACTGTTGCGAAGGCCCCTCATGAATGTCAAACTTCTCAGAAGGCCCTCCCTCATCATGGACAATCTCAGGAGGTGGGTGTGGCACTGTGAAGAAGTCGCGAGAAATGAAATGCTCCCATGGAATACCTTGTTGTGCCAACTGATGCATCACTATGATCTCGATCAGTGCATAATGATATATACTTTTGAGTTGATGTGCGGGGCTCTTCCTTTGCACTACGGGCACCATATTTTCTATATTCCGACACATGAAAAATGGAATGTTCATCATTTGTACCTGGGTAAAATGCATCAACAAACGGATATGGTATGAATATAAACGTCAAAATCTGCCCTCACAAGTAAAATAATGCATAATAAGCCTCATCAAGGGTGAATACTCCTCCCTTAGGAATCTGAAAGGAAAAACAACAGTAACGTGTCTCATCCATCTTGGTTTGATGTATGGTTGATAATGAAATTTTCCTAGTAACTTGCGCTTGGTCCACTCTTCCCCAACATTTGGTATCGTGGTGGCTTGAGCAACAACCTCGGGTGATAGTTTGAAGTCCACTCTTGCAAGGTTCACATGACCATTGTGCAAATGTAGGATAAACAAGCGGACTAATTCTCTGTGATGTTGAATTTGTGAGATCCTCTCACAATACTCAAAACATGATTGGTACCGAAAACAGGACATTGCAAGTGGACAGGCTTGCAAATAAGCCAAGGAGGTGGGCTCCTCTCTAACATGCTGACCACCTTTACCACCCTTGTGATGCCTCCGAGGAACTTCTTCCTCCGGTGTTGATTCACTGTCATAACTCTGCTCATAACCTGATTCGGTTTCTGACATAGTTTTGAAGATAAGATGGCTGAAATGTATATGTTGACTGTGCAAACAATTGATTGCTATTTGACTTTTTCAAATGTTGTTACCAAGGGGACATAAAGACAAGGGAATTGTTAGGGAAAGGGAAACATGAGGGAATTAGGGGAAATGAAAATAACGAGGAATTTATGGAAGGAAAAGGACATAGGAAATTATGATGTTGTAGGGTTTTGGGGTGAAGTAGGTTTTGGGAGTAAGTAGGGTTTGGGATTTTGTGAAGGGATATTATGGAATTTTATGGGAAATTTGAAAAGAAATGCTGATGAATATGGGGGAAAAAAGGAGGATCAAAATGGGAAAACCTTGGGCAGCATATCACTTTGAAACCCTAGAAAACTTGGTCTTTAAATTTACACACCAACTTAGGGTTTTTTGCTTTTAAATTTCATGGCATATTGTCATATTTATTTCACATTCATCTTGCAAAAAAACAAAATAGCCATGGAAAAGAGCTTACTTGTATCTTGCTTTAGCTAAGAGAGGTTTTTGTGTGCTTGATGGCAAGTTACAGGGCGAAAAACCCAATGCGTAGCGCGCCTTGCCCAACGCATAGCGCCCCTTCAACATGTAGCGCCCTTCTAAAATTACAATGTGAAAACCTTCTTGACGCGTAGCACACCCCCAACGTGTAGCGGGCCCTTCCTGACACGTAGCGGGCTACCAAAACTGCCCACTTTGCTCAAGAACTCATAAAATCGCCTTTGCAAGGTTTCACTTAGCTTGTGAGAGGCAAATGAAGAACGATGTGCTTTTATAGGCTTCTTTTAAATTTTCATTTGCCCAAAACCCACTTTATAATGTTTTGAGTTTTGACACTTTTTGAATTTGATTGGCTCTGACTTTTGGTTTCTTTTCTTTGAAAAGTTGGTTGAGATGATGATTTCTTCTGAAAATTTCTGCAGGGATAGCATTCTAAGGTGCTTTGGCAAAGGAGACGAAGGTTGCACTTTGACATTTGGAGAGTTTGAAAACTTGAGAATTTTTACAAAAGATGAGAAAATTACCTTTGTTTTTCAAAAACAGAGTTTTGAAAACAAGGTGGAAATTTAGCGGTACAATAGTGAGAATTGTTGAAATGATGCTTTATGAAGGACATCCCTCTGGCTTGCTGGTCCTTTATGACCTCTCAAGACAAAAATTGACTCAACCCTAGACCTAAGACCTGGAAATTTAAAACAAGACAAATGACTCTTTGAAGACTTTATTCACTCAAACAAGCCTAAACCAGCAGTGCCAAATAGGAGGGGGATAAAAGACACAAGCTCCTCCAGCAGAGTTATGGCATGCCTAACAGAATGCAACATGATCACACTGATGAGACACCTAATTATGAAATGCAAAGAGCTTTGATCTCTGGTGGAGGGCTACTAGACCGAATCTAACATTGGCTCCAATGGGGATTGTAGCTCCTTGGAGATGCCAACAACAGCAGATCTCTGGAAGAGCTAGACAATGCCTTCACTCATTGGGTGATGGAGTCATTATTCTGACACAGAATCTTGAGAATTTGACTGAAAAAACAAAAACTTCTTTGACCAAACTAGACTCGAAACTAGAGATTAAAACAACTGACTTGACAAACTTAGACCTACTAACTTTCATTTTCAGAATTCTAGCCTTCAGTTCGGGCCCCAAACTGAAGATGATAAGTTAGTGTACATGTGCGATAGAACAAAAGTAAAATGATATGTACAATGATAATGAATTGAGCAGAAAATACTCAAAAGTAATATCTCTTTAACAACTAACCATTGATCGGCCCTCCACGATATTCATCTCCATTCATCTCTTTGAGAAGGAAAGCATTTTTGCCGCGATATGCTGCAATCTTATAAGGAACCTTCCATAAATTTTCAAATTTTCCATGCTTTCCCTTGTCTTCATGACGAGCATCCCATCTTAAAACAACCTCATCCAGCTGAAATGTATCTGCCTTTGCTTTCCGGTCATAAATCCTTTTGATATGCTCCTGCAATTTGCAAGTGTTTTGAAATACCTCCTCCCATGTCTACTGCAAATGAATCATCTTATTAATCCTTCTGTACATAGGATTTTCTTCACTACCCGCTTCTTGAAGCAATTTGACTACTGGGACAGCAAGTGAAGTTGGAAAAACTGTGTCTATTCCATACACCAACTGGAAAGGAGACATACCAATAGATTTTTTCTGACTCGCCCTTCAGCCCATAGTGCATTTATCAACTTCTTGTGCCAGCCCTTTTTGCTGATTTCCAACAATTTCTTAATGATATTGACCAAGGATTTATTAGATGACTCCACCAATCTGTTTCCTTGAGGGTGGTATGCGGTTTTGTCACGGTCATCTTCATGCACTAAACTCTGATTGTAACCTGAATAATTGTTGAGTAGTGACATCCTTGATGATCCAACTACTCGCTGCAATATATGATCCTTTTTGGGCAGCGGATAATTGTCCTGTAAGGACACCTTATTTAAATTTCTGAAATCAATACATAAACGGATATCACCTGTCTTTTTTCTTACGGGCACCAAGTTTGATATCCAATCTGAAAATCGGATAGGCACAATAATTCCTGACTTATACAATCTGTTTACCTCTTTCTCAATTGATGGCAGCAACTTCGGATTGATTCTCCTCAACTTTTGACGAAAAGGCTTCTGATTTGGCTTAACAGGAATAGTATGCTGAATGATATATGTATCATATGTTTTAAGATCTCAGTAATCCCATGCAAATACATCAGAAAATAAAGACAACAATTTCATATATTCAGATTTTACCTTTGGTGATAATGACCTTGATAACCTAACCATCTTGGGATTTTCAGCTGTCCCGATGTTTACCTCTTCAACACCCTTTTCAGTCGGTCTCAATGTTGGTTTGTGGGCCACATCATATTGTTGAAACAACTCCTCTAAAGGAATCAATCCTTTAGGAATAATGTTGTCCTTAAGTTGCAACACATCCATTTGATTTACTTGTATATTGTCATCACCATCATCATTTTCAGTATCTATTGAGGAATCTTTGAACTTACACTTATTTTGTAGAAACTCATTGATCTCTTCATCATCTTGAAAAACTTGCCAATATCGTTGATTATCTGGGACGGTGGGACGATGCTTCACATGAATCTCAAATTTGTTGCTAGAATTCATTGGAATTTTCAAATTGCTTGCTGCCTTAGCAAGTCCATCTGCAACACCATTTTGTAGGCGAGGCACACATGTCAAGGTATAATCAGAAAACAACTTCAAAATATCTAAGACTGCATTTCGATATGCCCTCATGCGAGGGTGTTTGGCCTGAAACTCACCCTTAACTTGCTTTATCACCAACTCGGAATCACCATAGACCGCAATCTTCTTTGCTTTCAGCTTCTTGAGAATCTTTAGACCAACAATGAGAGCCTCATATTCCGCCTCATTATTTGAACAATCAAATGCTAGTTTATAGGAGCACACTCTCACCTTGCTTGGAACTTTGTCTTGAAGGGAAAAAGGACTTCGAATCCACACACCAATACCAACACCATCACTACCTACTGCACCATCAAAATCCATGGTCCAAAGACCATCTTCATCCTCCTCCAGGTGCTGAAATTGTACTGCCTCTGATTTTTCTATTTGTTGCCCCTTTTCTTCAGCTGTTTGCTCCATGATAGCTTGCTTTTCTCCTCTTTCCTTTTGTAGTACTTCTCTAAAATTCAGTGATCTCTGGTATATCTTCCACTTGAACTAATTGACTATCTATATCATTAAAACTATCAACAAATAAAACAAACGACTCCAAATCAGTATGTACATAACTTACAGGATGATTGATCGGCTTATCTTTACTAGTTATCATATATTTCAGCTTTTTCTCGCGATATAGCTTTCTCATTTGACCGAAGACTGGAATTGTGGCATAAGAGAAGTCTAACTGTAAAGTACCCTTCAACTTAGCTCCCCAAGATCTCAAAAGTAGCATACCAAACCGTGGAGGAATGTCTGCCACAACCACATCCATCAAGACATTTTTCACCGGGATTTGGTCTAAGCTAACAACCAGATCTTTGATGAGCCCGATACATCTCACACGACTAGAAACAAATGAATACAAATCATGATATTTTCTGGTAATGTCTAACCCCAGCTTCTCCATGATTTCCTTTGGCATCAAATTGTGTGAAGCACCCAAATCGAACATGGCATTATGCAAGACATATTCATGCAATCTCAAACTGATATAAAAGGGAGGAACATCACTCTCAGGGGAATGACCATCCAATGCTGGCCCAAAGATCAATTTGGGTTGATCATCTTCAACGTTCACCATGTCAAGCATGGGATCAAAGTTCAGAATTTTGGAAACTTGACCTCAGTAGCTGCTGTTTTTCATGATTTCAGTCAAAGGAATAGATAATTTTAATTTGGAAATTTCATTTTCAAAACTAAATTCTTAAACTTTGTCGAATTCTTTGACCGGAATCTCTCTCCTGTCTTTGATTATAGCGGCCTGATTTGTCTTTTCTACTGTTGATATCTTGCTAGTTGTGGGATCAATTGTCTCTTTTCCTTTCTTCGGCGGTATCGGTGAATCCATCTTTGGTGCTGTAGCTTCTTTCCTTTTCTGAATGGGATTGATAGGCACATCTCGATTCCTCAATGAATAATACTTCTGTTGAGTGGACAAGGCATTCAAATATCCTCTTTGGTAATTATCTAAATCTGCATCATTAGCCAAGATAAAATCTTCGTCTTGCTGGGCACCTGAAATTTCTCCATACTCATCTTCTTCGGTGATGTAAATGGGCAAATCATCAGGAGTAAAGAAGTGATTTTGGTCTCCTGCTACATCAGCACTTCATCCGAATCTTGAGTTACAAAATTCTGCAAAAGAGGAGTTTTGATTGGTTGCTGGGCTGTCGGCTCTTGTACTCTTGGTTCACACTACTTGATTCTGTATTGAGGTTGCTGCTGGCCACGGTAATTTGGATTATGAATATGTTGTTCTAATTTTTCAAGGTTGAGTCTTTTGAACATCTCGCAAAGCCAAGGTGGTTCTAATGATGTAGATTCTTCCTTTATAGTCACTCTTTTCTTTGCCTTCAAACGTGCTCTCTTGTCATTCAGATTTGCCTCAACATTGATAGCAATCTTTTGCATATCTTCTAAAGTAGGAAAATCTCTATCCCGTAATGAGTAAGTCATCTCCGGATCAAAGCCATCCGGGAATTTAAGAAGAGCTAATTTTCTAGATGGTTTTAAATCATCAGGGATAGCATTATAAACTGTATTGAACCTGATAATATAATATTGGATAGAAACACCGGGATTGTGTTTGATATTATTGTACTTGGCATTAATCTGGAGCAAATCCTTTATAAGTTCCCAACGATCAAGAAACTGCTTCTGAAGTTCAGCCAAGGTAGGTATACTTCTAGCTCCCAAGCCTTTGAACCATTTTCTAACTTCTCCTCCAAATGTTTGCACAAACAATCGCATAGTTACATCCTCGTCATCAATTTCATATAAATCATAAAAAGTTGCCATTTTGTCTATGTGCTACTGAGCGGAAACACTTTCAGGAGTGCCATCAAGTAAATGAATTTTACTTTGATAATCCGCTGGCATATCATGCAATTGCTGAGGTAAAGCAAGAGGTGCAAAGCGAGCAGCCATTGCTCTAGGTGGATTTACTCTCGGTGTTGTTGGCGGAGTGGATGCTACTACTGTATGGGGAGTATGTAGAGGTCTATGTGGAGGAGAAGTAAAGTGGGATGAAGAAGGGGAATTAGCTGTAGATTCGGAGTAAGTAATTATAGGCTGCAAAGGAATGGTAGGAATGAAAGGTGGTTCAGTAGGAACTCTTGAGGTAGATGTCGTGACGGAGGATCCAACATTTGTAGATATAGCTTCTAAAAACTCAAAAAGATTGGCTACTTGGATGGTGATCTGAAGGTGCCTCAAGATAAAATTGTCAATTAATTTATTATGCCTTTCAAATTCAAGAGCTGCAGCGAAGTCAGGATTTGGAACAATAGAATCGAGAGCGTTTTCGGACTTAGTCTTGAACAATGACAATTCAAACCTTGCGTCGAAAGGAATGTCTTCAAGGTATTCAAAAAGTCCAGGACATGAATGAGATTTAACCAAGGGAGTCGCCGAGCTTTCTTCATGCAGGAATTTTCGAATCAAATTTGGATTTTCATAAATAGGAGGTGGACTCGGATCTGGATTAGCTCTTGTATGTCTTTTCGAAGCCAGTGTATTTATCAGGAAATCAAAAGAATGAAGGTAATTCAGCCAATCGTTTATTAGACTCAATCATCCAAAGGTCTAAAATGATCAAAGGTACTGGGGTGATCTGCAAGTCAAAGTTTCGCAAGCTAACTGAAGATTGACTGAAGTAGCATTTATCTACTTTCGCTTATGCATAGCAAGAGCATTTCGAAAGCTACCTGGCATGACTTCAGACTCCGTCTAAGACTTGTGAAACAAAATCATCAACAAGCAAACCATTTGATATTTCTCCCTAGTATGGTCGCCAATATGTTAGCGCTCAAATCCACCTTAGGCTGAAATAAGGCAAGACTCAAGGCCACATCAAACCAGGCTCAACCTCGTAGCTAGCCCTACGAGGACGGGAGAGGGCTCTCTCCGGGTCAAACTCAGCAAAAGACATTCAAAAAGGCTCGAGATGACCGAATTGATGACTTCTTTTAGGCTAGGTATTAAGTATAGAGAGTTTAGGATTGATTTTTTTATGATTTTGTTGAAATCAAGGGAAAGGCAATTTTGGGTGCGGGGATGAGGCACAGTTTTTGCAGAGGTCCACTTGGGGCAAGATAGGCAATTGTTTTGATGCCTTAAAGCAAGTGAGATGGATATATCAGACCGGTGAGAGGCTAAGGAGAGAAAGGGGTCTCAAGGATTCTCCTTAAACTGAAGAAAACATAGAATATTAAACAAATTTAAAGGCAGAGCATGGCAGTTTCATGGATTCTACCTTAACACTTCATTTTCTTAATAAGAGAAGATTCAACAAAGATAATGATGCACATACATAACATACAAGAACTGAAAGAAACAAACCATCAAGACATAAAGCCACATGGATCCCAAGTAGTGCTGCAAAACCCTGGTCTTCCTTTGCCAAAAATGCTGGTAAAATATGTACAATATAGTCTCAAAACTATCCCAACAGTAAAACCTCTGCTACTAAATGAAAAATTACATATATAGACCAAGCCAAACCATTCCCTAACCTCTATAGGTCGAGATCCTACTTCTAGGAGATGTTTCAACCAATTCTAAACTGAGCACTACAAACTAGGCAATCAAAACAACTTGCCTCTATAAACTTGGAAACCAATTCATTCATTATTTTTTTCCATTTTATGAATGAATCTTCTAGAATAGGTAAAATGTGCCATGTCAATCATGAAATTACATCAATTACATCAAAGAGAATGAAAAATCCCACCAAAAATTCAAAACTGGTCAATGTTGCGTTTTCCTAAGCTGAAGGTGCAAAACTGGCCAATTTTCCCAACGCGTAGCGCGCCATTTCTCTACGCATAGTGCATCTTTCAGGCAACTTTTGAGGCACTTTCCTGTATCCAAATGAGGCACAAGTGGGCTTTTTGGAAAGGTATGGATGTCTACTCTCCATCAAAAGTGGAATTTCTCAATTTGGTGGCCATTTTCTTCTCCAAAAGTGCAATATCCCAAGACTGCTTCCTGTGTGTCCAAAAAGTGGCAGAAGGTCATTTTTTGCTTGTTTTTTGACCTTTTGGGGGCTCAAATCTCCATGAAACTTCTTGGGAGTGGCTCAGAAAGTGTATTTTGTCATGATAAATCAAAAAATGAAAACCTTTCTTGAAATGGACATCCCCAACTTAAGGGTAGCGTGCGGCGCGCTACGCGTTGAGGGAAAAAACCTGTTTTTGACAAAAAAATTCAAAAATGACCAAAATTGCTCCAAATTGTCTGAATTTTGAGCTGAGGGTGTATCATTGAGTTCCATGCTCTCTCAAGGTGGCTTCAGCCAAAATATGAAGTGGATTGGGCCTTTTCCTTCGTTTCAGTGCCTTGGCCAATCGTCTCTTGAGTACCTTCATTTTTGCTTTGCACACATGCATGCGTGCCCAATAATGATTTTTCATGTGGCGGAGAATATATTTGTCCGTGTTTGTCTTGGATATCAACTTTTCCAAATGATTATTCCCTCGAATGAGCATAGATTCCCGATCGATAGGTGTCAAATCACCGGGTCTCCTACGGGCCAATTCCTGGTCTTCACGAATCTTCCACTGCTCATAAAGCTCATGCTCATCTTCCAACTGTTTGTTGCGCTACTCTAAATAGTTAATCACCCATTTTTCCATCTGCAATTTCTTGTGCAGTGACTCATTCTTGGCCCTTTTCTCTCGGATGATCTCCTTCAGCTCTAAGGCAGGAGAGCTAGCATCAATATCAATGACATATGTGTCCTGACCTCTTGAAGGATCCTCATCAATCATGGGCCTCTTGCCCCTGTCCTGAACCTGTACCTATGCTGAAGAAGATGGCGAGACGCCTTCCGCATGATGTGGAGATAGTACTCGCTGTGTCGATGAAGTCAACGAGACCTCTTCCACCCCGGGTGGAGATAGTACTCGTCGTGTAGCTGCAAATAAGGCTCTGGGGCCTTTCTGATATGTTACATATGTTGGAGCATCAACATGCTCGGTCTCATGAATGTTAGACTGCTGTGAAGGCCCCTCATGAATGTCAAACTGTTGTGAAGGCCCCTCATGAATGTCAAACTGCTGAGAAGGCCCTCCCTCATCATGGACAATCTCAAAAGGGGGTTGTTGCACTGTGAAGAAGTCGCGAGAAATGAAATCCTCCCATGGAATACCTTGTTGTGCCAACTGATCCATCACTATGATCTCGATCAATGCATAATGATATATACTTTTGAGTTGCTGTGTGGGGTTCTTCGTTTGCGCTACAGGAACCATCTTTTCTATATTCTGGCACATGAAAAATGGAATGTTCATCATTCGTACTCGGGTAAAATGCATCAACAAATGGATATGGTACGAATATAAACGTGAAAATCTGCCCTCACAAGTAAAATAGCGCATAATAAGCCTCATCAAGGGTGCATACTCCTCCCTTAGGAATCTGAAAGGAAATACAACAGTAAGGTGTCTCATGCATCCGGGTTTGATGTATGGTTGATAATGAAATTTTCCTAGTAGCTTGCACTTGGTCCACTCTTCCCCAACATTTGGTATCCTGGTGGCTTGAGAAACAACCTCGGGTAATAGTGTGAAGTCCACTCCTGGAAGGTTCACATGACCATTGTGCAAATATAGGATAAACAAGCAGACTAATTCTCTATGATGTTGAATTTGTGAGATCCTCTCACAATACTCAAAACATGATTGGTACCAAAAACAAGACATTGCAAGTGGACAGGCTTGCAAATAAGCCAAGGAGGTGGGTTCCTCTCTAACATGCCAACCACCTTTACCGCCCTTATGATGCCTTCGAGGCACTTCTTCCTCTGGTGTTGATTCACTGTCATAACTCTGCTCATAATCTGATTCGATTTCTAACATAGTTTTGGAGACAGGATGGATGAAATGTATATGTTGACTGTGCACACAATTGATTGCTATTTGAATTTTTCAAATGCTGTTACCAAGGGGACATAAAGACAAGGGAATTGTTAGGGAAAGGGAAACATGAGGGAATTAGGGGAAATGAAATTAATGAGGAATTTACGGAAGGAAAAGGAAATAGGAAATTATGATATTGTAGGGTTTTAGGGTGACGTAGGTTTTGGGAGTAAGTAGGGTTTGGGATTTTGTGAAGGGATATTATGGAATTTTATGGGAAATTTGAAAAGAAATGCTGATGAATATGGGGGAAAAAAGGAGGATCAAAATGGGAAAACCTTCGGCAGCATATCACTTTGAAACCTTAGCAAACTTGGTCTTTAAATTTACTCACCAACTTAGGGTTTTTTGTTGGCATTATGTTTCTGGTATGGTTATATGTTACAGATGTTGTACTTGATGGCAACACCCATGGCATGGCTCTCAATATGATGAGAATTAAGAAGTACGTAGGAGAAAAGTTCACGGAATTTTATGCTGAGAAAAGTTTATAAAAGTTTATTTCATGTGGAGAAAAGTTCACGGAATTTGAACCAGAGAAAAGTTTATTTCATGTGGGAAAACTTACCTTTGGTCCATGGTAGTTAGTCCTTGGAATTTGAAACTATGGAGAAAAGTTTATTTCATGTGGGAAAACTTAACTTTGGTCCATGGTAGTTAGTCCTTGGAATTTGAACCTATGGAGAAAAGTTTATTTCAGGGAAAACTTACCTTTGGTCCATGGTAGTTAGTCCTTGGAATTTGAACATATGGTTTTTGGACCATGGCATCTCGACAGACGTGTTGATCCCTAGTATTGAGTTGATGGTATTGGTTTGTTATGGTTTTGGCCCATGGTATTGTTTTATTTTATTATTATTATTGAGCCCCATGATCCATGATTTGAGGAAGAGCTTGCCTATATAAAGTAAAGGAGATCATCTGGCTTAGGCATGCTTTTGGGTTGAATATCTTAAGATCTGAAATATTGGGTTATTGTTTCAAAAGCTCGATCTATATGAAAGAGAAGTGGAAAGCGAATCTGCGAAGGGTGATCTCTCGAGCATTACAGCTGTGGAAGTGCGGAGGCGCTGCAGGAGTCGCCGCAAGAGGCGCCACAGGAGATGCCGCAGGAGGCGCCGCAGGAGATCTGGTTATCTGGGTGACTTACTGGTACTTGATGATCATTTGATATTTATTGATCCAGTTTGAAAATTTATGAAAAGTGGTCCTTGAAAGAAAAGAAGTAGGGGGTTGTAGCTCCCTTCCAGGAGATACTGGAAAACGAGAGAGAGTTGTAGCTCTCTGCAGGTTGTAGCCTACGTACTGGTAAAGGACTGCACCAGTACAAGACCATTGTAAAAAGGAGTTTCTAATTTGAAAGAAGATAGAGACATATTGCAGCAGGTGGTTTTCACTCACATTGGGTTTCCACCTTATATCTGGTGTTCTTTGATGTGAATGTCTATTTTTCTTGTTCATGCTCATTGTTTTATGGTACTGATATGCAAAAATAATTCAAAGTATAAATAAGGAAGAATTGTTAAAAGGACTAGATAATACTGATTCACCCCCCCTCTCAGTATTATTTTCAACACTAACCTCATATATTAGGTGGCATTTGTTATTGCACAATTTACCACTCTTGGTATATTTTATGCTTTGGTTATGGCTTAGGGAAACCCTTCCTTTCTAGACTTGGTCCAAATTCTCAGAGATATTGTTTTATTTCCCATACCCTACTTTTCCTATGTTAAAAGTGTGTACAAATGGGTAAGTATATACCCAACCCACTTATATGTGTTAAAATACTAAAAAATAATAAATCTCCCTAAATTCGGGTTGAGTTTATGGGTTTACCCTGTTACTCACCTACTATATCATGTGGCCCAACTGTTTCCCAACTGAAAAAGCTAAGTTGGAGAAGCATAAATGAAATTCCATGGGAAGGCCTAAGAGGAGAAGAGGTGAGATATTGATGTTATAGTTGATTGATCCCTAATCGAGTCTGAAGAAATCCTTATACCTCCTGTACTCCTCAAGCTATAGGAAACCTTTGTTTCCTCTTTTGAGATGTCCTTCATCCCTCTTATGACATCCTTATGTGTATTGATGGAGGAATATTGTTGAGGCTGGGACAGGATGGATCCTGAAGACAACTCCACTTGGAGCTAGAGGAAGACTCAGGTTGTAGTTTTCCACCTTTCATTTAGCTTACATCAATAAATAAAATTTGTTATGTTCCTAATATTCATCATGTTTACGCATTGATCCATGTTGTGATTTTCTTATAGATCTTATATTAATGCGTAATTTATCATTTGCTTATATGATATAATGCATATATCATGAACATGCTTTCTATTAATATTGTTGTATATGCTTTTCTTGAACAAGTTACAGGTTCTGGAGGCATCAGAAGAAGCAGAGGGTTTGGGCCTTGTGGGATTGACACCGAATGTAGGACCTCCAGGTAATACCAATTCTTCCCAGTTCAATAGTTTAAGCATTTATATTGTTTGTATACACATTTCTTGATATTGTATGCCCTCCGCTCTGTTGGGGCTTTTAGCCAAGGCCCTAGTGTGTTCCCACCCATATAATTTTCTTCCATCATCATCCCTAATGTCAATCCATCATTCACTTTACTATGATCCCTCATTCCTTTATTGAGGATTCCTCATTGCCTTAACTCTAGCGAGCCCTCTTTTGTCGATTTCAACAAATTTATTATAGAAATATGGTCTAGAGGGAAGTGTACCTTGGTTACGGTTCTCATTATTGTTCAGTTCCTTAGATCAAGCAAAGACAATTATTAATTCCCTTTGACTTGGTTTTTTCTCACATGCTCAACGTTAGTTCATTATGGTTGTTGCAAATAATACTGAGAGGTGGGGGATGAATCAGTATTATCAGGTCAATTATTTTTCAATTCATACATAGATATGTATACGCTACTTAGGTTAGTGAAACTAGCGTATATACACAACTTCAGTTACAGAAAATAGTGTATAACTTATAATTTAATTACTCTTCAGATGTTGATGTCAGAACCATATAAAATTTAACAAGGAACAGATAAATAATGCAGACAGTCACATACAAGAACACAAGATATAAGGTGGAAACCTAATGTGGGTGAAAACCACCTCCTACAATTTGTCTCTATCTTCTCTCAATTAGAAACTTCCTTTTAAAATGATTCTATACTGGTGCAATCTTATACCAGTACGCAAGCTGCAACCTGCAAAAGGCTAAAACCTTCTCTCATTCTCCAGCTTCTCCTAGAAGGGAGCTGCAACCCCCTTAGCTCTTGTACTAGCTAAGGTACTAATACGTAGGTGCTGACCTACAGAAGGCTACAACCTTCTCAGGGACCTCGTTTCATAAATTTTTAGACTGGATCCATGAATATCATCAATCAAACATCAAGTGTATATGCATCAATCAATCTCCTTTGTACAAACGAAAATAGAATCAACCAAACACTTCTCAGAATGCTATAACCAGAAAAGAGTAATAGTAACCAGACACCAATTGTGAACCCAGAGCATTGCAGCAATAAACAGAAGTAGCTAAAGCATATTTCATGAGACGTACGCTACTTCAAAATGAGAAACCTGCGTACATACACATTTGTCTCAAGACTAACCAGCATATACGTTGCTTTTTCTCACTGAACCTGCATGTATACGTGCCTCTGATGTGCCGAACCTACGTATAGATCTATAAAAGATAATTTACCACTTTTCACTTAATCAAACATCAGTTATACCCAGATTATCAAATTTATAGATCTAATCATGCGCCAATTATAACAGATCAGGAATCACAAAATGATACTACTATTCAAGCCTTAAAATCTTGATCAATAGAACTTATCCATCTTTTAGCGCTCAGGTTCCTCCTTGGTTCAGGTCCAGCAATGCAACATTTACCAATCACCAATTTTCCAGATCTTGCTCCTCTTAAGATATTCAACACTTTAGTCGATGCCCTTGCCAAATGATCTCCTTCCCTTTTTATATTCTTAGGCCTTACTCAAGCCATGGTCCAAAACCATTGAGAACCAATACTAGGGACCCAATACTTGGGTTCAACACTTTGGATGCAATACCAAGGACCAAAACCATAGGTTCAAATATGTCAGACTAACTACCATGGACCAAACATAAATTTTCCCACATGTATGGGCTTTTCTTTGCATGAAAGTGTGTGCATATATATATGCGCCTTTTGATCGGTGATCCCGAGTGTATACGCGACTTTGCTAAGAGGAACCTACATATACCTTATTTTCTTCCATTCTGAGTGCCTGAGCTATGATCTACCATTTGAGTGAGTTTCCGTCAAGGACAACACCTATGTCATAGTGCCAACCTGTGTCACAATGCCAACAATCTCCCCCTTTGGATTTGATGGCAACCCCAAATCACTCAAATTCATTCTCCCCCTTTCACATCAAGGGAAAAGGGTTATGTTCCCCCTGAGTACATGTTGAATTCCCTGTTCTGTTGTGTTTTCCAAGCTCCCCCTGACTGTAGGCAAGGTTTGCAAGAAGATGTTCTTCAAAAGAAACATGACTTTATACATCATAAATGACCTTCCCATCACAATAGACTCATACATACATCCATCTCCCAACCAAGTGGGAATATACCAATATTGACTCTTCCACCAACCAAGTGGGGATACATGATAAAACAAGAACATTACATCATCCACCCCAGGCATAGTGGGGAAACCAAGATAGGCCGTTACATGACCTTGATCAGAAAAGAAATACAAGACATAGAGATGAAATATGATAATTATCAATAAGAAACATCTGTCAATCATCATTCAAACCAACAACCATGTTCTCCCTCTACACCTGAAACCAACACAACTTTGAATCAAGATATTCTAATATAATGCCAAAAATGCATCATTACAAGAATATATATGCACCCCCTAAACCTGTGCCAGATGGTCTCTGTCAGACCCATATCAGACTCTTTTTACCCAGAGCCTGTCCCACTGATTGTCTTCATATATGCGACTATATCCACATAAACCGGCGTATGTATGCATATTAACCTCATGAAACTCACATTCAACCACTTTTTTCTGAAACAAATAAGATTCAATAGCAAGATTATGTATCAACTACCCCCAACTTCTGTTTGAGGTATTCAAATGTCTCCTTGGGCAGTGGTTTGGTGAGTATATCAGCAACTTGTTCCTTAGAGGGAACATATTCCAATTTGACCTTTTTTTCAAGCACTTGTTCTCGGAGAAAATGATACTTGATAGGTATGTGCTTAGTCTTTGAATGCATGACAGGATTCTTTGAAATACTGATTGCACTTGTATTATCATAGAATATGGAGACAGGTGGAGTACAAGTGATTTGGAAATCTTACAAAGTTTGCATCATCCGAACGAGTTGTGTGCAACAAGATGCACCAACCACATATTCTGCTTCAGCTATAGATAAAGCAATTGAACTTTGTTTCTTGTTGAACCACGATACTACTCTGGAACCCATAAAGATTGCACCCCCAATAGTGCTTTTTCTGTCATCCACACTTCCTGCCCAATCTGCATCTGTATATGCATGAAGTGTGAGATCTATATCTCTAGGATACCATAAACCATAGTTTTGTGTTAATTGAAGATATTTGAAAATCCTCTTAACTGCCTGAAGGTGTGCTTCCTTTAGATTTGCCTGAAATATTCCAACTATCCCTACTGCATGCATGATGTCTGGCTGAGTACCTGCCAGATAGAGCATAATACCAATCATGGATCTATAGCTTGGTTGATGTACTGTTGTTGATTCATCATTCGTGCTGAGGTTGCATCCTGTTACCATAGGGGTACATACCAGTTTCGAATCTTCCATGCCATATTTATTCAAGATCTGCTTTAGGTACTTGGCTTGTGATAAAAAGATATCGTCTTTATTTTGTTGGATTTGTAACCCAAGGAAATATGTCAACTCACCAAGCAAGGACATTTCAAATTCTTTCTGCATCACCAAAGCAAAGTTTTGACTCATGGCTTCTACATTGCTACCAAAGATGATATCAACAACATACACAACAAGAATTAGCAATTTATCATTATCAATTTTTATATATAAATTGCTATCTGTTGATCCTTTTGAAAAACCTTGTTGATGGACGTATTTGTCTAGATGATAATACCAAGCCCTTGGAGCCTGTTTAAGACCATAGAGTGCCTTCTTAAGTCTGCATACAAGTTTAGGATCATTTCCAAGGATGAATCCATCTGGTTGCTCAATATACACTTCTTCCTCTAATTCCCCATTTAAAAACGCTGATTTCACATCCATTTGAAATACTTTGAACTTCTGAAAGCTAGAAAGTGCAAGGAACATTCTTATTGCCTGAAGTCTAGCAACTGGTGCAAAAGTTTCTTCAAAGTCTATACCTTCATGTTGAGCATACCCTTTACAAACAATTTTGGCTTTTTTTCTAATAACTTCTCCATTTTCATTCAGCTTGTTTTTGAATATCCATTTTGTCCCTATGACATTCTTATCTTTCAGTCTAGGAACCAACTCCCAAGTGTTATTCTTTTCAATCTGCTCAAGTTCTTCATCCATGGCATTGACCTAGCATCCGTCTTTACATGCTTCTCTTACATTTTTGAGTCTCTGGATGTTTCTTCTAGACATATCTAGATGGAGTATTTTCTTATATCCTTATCTGTTCTTTTGGTGCCTCATGGGTTTCTTCTTCATCATGAATATGATTTGATGTTGAAGGATAATCCTCATCATCTTCGAAATTTTCAGATTTTACTTGCCTGGGAGTGTTTCCTTCTGCATCAATCACTACATCAATAATATCAACAATTTTTCCAAGTCTTTTATTATAACACTTAAATGCTTTTCTGTGGGGAGAGAAACCAAGGAGCATGCCATCGTATGCTCTAGGTTCAAACTTGCCAAGGTTTTCATCAGTCCTTTTGATGTAGCATTTGCTTCCAAAATTTTTGAAGTATTTTACCGTGGGAGTCTTACCATACCAAAGTTCATGAGGAGTCTGAGTGCTACTTACCCAAACATTTGTCTTGTTGAGAATAGTAATTGCAGCAAATGCGGCTTCACCCCAGAAGGTCACAGGAGTTCCAGACTCATCAAGCATAGCACGAGCCATTTGTTGAACCGTTCTGTCCATCCTTTCCACTACTCCATTTTGCTGAGGAGTCCTTGCAGTAGAGAATTCCCTTCTTATTCCATGTTCTTCACAAAAATTGTAAAATTCATCCAAGGTAAATTCCCCTCCTCGATTAGATCTGAGGCATTTGATTCTACGATCTGATTCATTTTCAACTAAGGCTTTGAATGATTTGAACTTTTTGAAAGCTTCATATTTATACATCATGAGTCCTATCCAACACATCCTTGAAAATTCATCAATGAACAATATGAAGTACTCTTCTCCTCGAGGTGACCTCTTCCTAGTTGGACCACATATATCAGTATGGACAAGTTCAAGTGGCCTGCTAGCTGATCCTACCTTTTCAGGGAAATTAGTTCTGGTTTTTTTACCAAACTGACATGATTTGCATATTTTATTGTCTGGAATTCTAATGTCAGGAAGATCACGAACCGCCTGATATTTGCATTCTTTCCTTATCTGAGAGAAGCTTAGATGCCCCAATCTTCTATGCCATAGCCAGTGTTCATCATTCTTTCTTAGATAGCATTGTTGTTGTCCTCCTTTGAATACGTATAAATTATTTGGAGTTCTTATGCCTTTGATCACTATTTTTCCTGTATCAAAATCATAGACAATACACCCATTTGATCGAAATATTACCTCGGTTCCTTGATCACACATTTGACTGACACTCAATATATTATGCTTTAAGCCATTAACATATAAAACATTTCCAGCTTTTACTTTCTCTTCAAACGAATAGAACCTTTACCTTTTATGAATGCTGGGGTGTCATTTCCAAATGAGACCTTCTTTTCATTTTCTAAAGCACTATATGACTGAAATTTTCCCTTATCACCTGTCATATGTTTCGAGCATCCACTGTTGATGTACCACTGATTTTCCTGTCCTTCTGCATATAAGGCTATCCCACATCTTTCTAGTTGCGGTTCTTTCTTTCTCCATGTTTTGGGACTAAATGAAGCTTGCTCCTTCTGAGTTGTTTGCCAAAACCTACTCCTACATTCAGATTCTTCATGACCGAAGTTGTTACAAATAGAACATTTTATTTCATTTTCAAGAGCAGAAAAGTTATTGTAGGTCCTTTTC